>CAKOAT010486265.1:263501-311272 GCA_932364175.1 Eruca vesicaria subsp. sativa
CTTGCTAAAATCTTTTCAACAGATTTTTAAAAAAGAATTAATACATATTTATATTAAAATAAAAAGATATCAAAGATATTATGATTGAAGTGGCTACAAAGAAATGAAATATAGTTAACAAATCTTTTTTTGCTAATGGTCCAAATAAAAAAAAATCACACATGAAATGAGTCATGACTTCTCTTTTAATATAATAGATTTTCGTCAATTTTCTCATAACTTAGGCTTCTGTTCCTTGATAAGTTTATAAAAGTTCATATTACTTGGGCCACGTAATAATAAAATAGAATGGGCCTCTAACTAGAATGGAAACCCAGCCATTATTCTTGAATGAAAAACCAAGAATCCAAGTTAGGCCGATATTTAATACCTAGTCTTCAACGATTCGTTGACAAAAAAAAATCTTCAACCATTCAACCACTAAGGTGATTAGCCAATTGGGTTATAGTTGTTGTCTATCTCCAAACTAAACAATGAAGCTACTCTTGTAAAATAATCCATCTCCTAGCTTCTATGGGCCTGTCGTGAGGGTCAAACTCTATATATTCCTTTGGTTCGAGTTACCCTTATGTAGGTACACATGGTTTGTTGTGTGTAGCCGGTGAAAGGATGTGCGTTCATACTTACTAGTTCAGTAAAATATTTGAGACAAATTCGAACTGAAATTCAGAATGGTGAGAGTACGGTCATCATCCACTTAATCATCTTTACATCCTATTTTAAGTGAAACCATAAGATAATACGTCGAGAATTAATTATGGTGACGAATCAATCCATTAAAGCAAAGTTCAAACAACCTTGTTTTCTTCCCATGATCTCAATCAGCAACCCATTTAAATTTGACACTTTGCATATACTAATTTATTTAATATTTTTTTAAAGATTATGACCCTTTACAATTTTTTTTTTTTTTTGAACGGGACCCTTTACAATATACTTAGAGAATCCAATGAAAATAAAATTTGATGAACTGAAAATGGTTTAGTTTTTCAGCAACGTAAATAATGTCAGATCTATATCCGAGTGATGCCACAAAGATGATGGTAATACCAATAACTAGGCGGCATGATTGACCGATACTTATATATCTAGTCTTGAAGGATTCTATACCATTTTGAATTTATGATGGTTTGGTAATTGAGTTATGAATGTTGCTTTTTTACAAATTAAAAAATAAATCCACTCATTAAATAATCAATCCACTAACTTCTTTAGACTTATTGTGGCCAACAACAGGAAAGTGGTCTCCTTTCAACTTTTTCTTCAATCCCACCATTTCCATGAACAATTAATAAATAAAACCCAAAAAGCATTAGGAGATATTTGCATTAATAATAAGATGATGGATAAATCAAATAGTGCTATTTCAAAGTATTTTATAATTAGCGCAGTCTCATTATTAACACACAAACTAAACTCTTACTTTTTCTTAAACCGGAGTTAACTTAGATGGTGTTACCAAAAAAAAACTTGTACGGTGTTACCTCCTTAGAGATTATATATAGTGACAAAGCAAAGGCATGGGCTTCTCTCTCTTTTTTGACAAGGTGTGTAAGAGCACATCAAACACGTTCATAAACTTGCCTTTTTCATAGAGAAAAGGAGAAGAAGATGGGTTTATTGCAACTAATGAAGAAACTAGGTTTCGTCTTTCTTCTTGTTTCAGCTCTTGCTCTCTCTTCTGCAGGTTTGTTTGTTTCCCTCTTTCTCCATATTTTGTTTACAGCTTTTCACGCAGCTTCGTGTGCGTATTACTTGCTCACTCTTTTAGAAAGTACGATTAATACATGTGCTGCACATGTGCATTTCTAAACAAATCTCTTCATTTTTTGTAGGCCGGCCATCCATTCTAATCTATAGCCAAGATGATAATAATCAGGAGGTTAGTCGTTGTATATTTATGGTTATTATTCCTATAGCAAAATATAATCAAAGAAGTAGTTAGAAGATTTCAAGAATAACTGAAATGATGTATACGTTGGTGAATAAAGTATGTTCTATATGTGAACAGTTGGTGGAGAGAAGGATACATGAACATGAGAGAATTTTGAGGATGAATTCAAGAGACTATGGTCACTTCAGTCCTAAACCAAAGCTCGTCAGGCCTCCTTTTAAGCTTATTCCAAACTGATTCCTATCATGGATCAACTATATAGATGCCGACTTTATGAGGTGTATGATATATATACCATAAGACTAACACTGTAAACTATCATTAATGTTTGAAGATATGTTATGTAGTAAACGTACGATCTATAGTCTTTGAGTGTGAGTTTTGTGAAAGTGCATGTCACTTTCATCACTACAATATATTGTTTGGTTATCATGGAATTTTGCTATTAATGGACGATAAGGCATTATTGAGCTAGTCACTTACTAAGTCAAGATGTATTTTCAAAAAAAAATTTGGAAGCATTCACTAGAGTTCAATTTTAAATCTCATGATTATATTATTGTACCAAAACAAATAAACCAGTGAATATCTTCTGCTTCTATATGATAAACACACAAAAATAGACATCTTGATATAACAATAATAGGAAAATTGCATCCTATAGCTACAAAAAAAAAACAAATTAGGTAACTAACCAAATTTTTATTCTCTCTCTTTCATTCTCTTCTTATCTCTCTCTAAAAATCTATTTTTTATGGCTATTTGACAAATAAACCTAACGTAATATCTATATCAGCAATTTTACAAAAATACTTAGGGAATTCTAGATCAAGCTATATAGTCAAATTGGTTTTTAATTAATCAAATATTTTATATGAATATTGCAATTTAGTATAGAAAATGTCAGACCGCATGCGTTTAAGTACAGAAAACCAGGATTAGTGTTCATCTCTTAAAGCTTTCAAATATCATTCCCCCACCTCTATATTTTGTTTGGTCCCGGTGGCCTAACTTTAGTTATGTATTTGTCTTACACAAATGAATGTTTTCTTTATAGAATTGTTTTTTTGTTTGGGACCAACTTTTATCAACTACTGAACTGAGACTGATCATAACATCACTTACACCTACTCTTTATTCCTCTTCAATCCATAGCTCTCTTCTTCGAGCTACAAATTCTATGTGATAACCAAATATGAAGAACATATCCTGTTCTAGCCACTCTCAGGGTTTACAGTTTTACATACTCTAGTTCAGCTCCGGGAATGGCATGCTCGTAAATATCCGCCCCGGGAAAGCTGTTGTTCGCCTCACAGCTAGACATAGCAACAACAAATTATCATCTCCTTGCGAATTTTGAAGCCCTATAGTAAAAGTAAAACACACACTACCACCACCAAAGCTTGACATCTCATATATTGGCTCAACCGGCCACCATCCATCTAACCGCCCTGGGCGGTGCCATGATCCGGTTTAATCTGGTCTTGCGAAAACTCCTGATCTCGATCCTCAACATTAGCAACAACATGGCCTATACCTAAGACGTTTTCGATGTTTTTTCGGAGGACGAGTTGGAATCACTCGATGTATTCATCATTTTTTGGTCATTTTTATATTTCTTCAGACTCTGTATATAAGAGCTTTCCACTGAAGATGCTTGTCCCAAACTTTTTTTTGCTCTCAGACGTGCCTTGTCTTTCCATAAGGAAAAACCTAACATCCTTTTCTCATTTGGCAAGACTTGTCATTTTTGCAAAATCAAAATAATATATTATATTATGGGCTTATATCCAACTAAAGAAAAATATGGGCTTATATTACCGAAGCTCAATCAATCATTGTATGTTACAAACCCATATTGAGAATTCACCAAACTTCTTAGTCCAGCAGATACAACAAAAGACCAAACATAACATCAAACTCCTTTCACATAAACACACAAAGCTTAGCTCATTGCTGCACTCCCTAGTTCAAGATCTCACCTGTAATGGGTGAAAGATGGAGGTTGGTGGATTGCTGTCCATTCTTGGAACCTACAACAACCATAGGCTTTGGAGGAATCAAACCGGCCCTGAAGAGCATGTTCTCGACTGAGTCTGTTGGTTGAGCTCCAACCGATAGCCAGTACCTGCAGAGGGTAAGAAATCAGATAATATGCAAGAGAATCGATTTCTTTCAAAATATGCGGTTTGAAAGATGACAATATGCAATCATAATTCAAGCAAAAAAAAAAAAAAACAAGGATCATGGAAAACTTGCAATAGATCAAAGGGAAGATGACAGTTATCCATGACTAGAGAAAATTATGTTAAAAGGAAAAACAGAGACACTCCTAGTGATGATGCATTAGGTGTAGAAACAAAAGGACTAAGATACAAAGAGATGAGAACTTTAATGTCATCAAAACTAAAGATACTCATGTGATGATTGTGAGTATACAATTATGCAGCATAATATAGACACAAAGGCAAGCTCATGGTAACACTTGAAATTGAAAGCTTTTCTTTGGGATTGCAAAGAAGAAGAAGAATCAGGATAGTTGTCAAGCCATGTTCTAAAAATCAGTCTAGGCCTAGTCGTCAAATCGGAACTGAATGATTTTTCTCTAGGCGCTCAAAAAATTGGTCCCAACTAATCAATAATCCGATATAAAAAGCTTAACTACGTCCTAGCGATTTCTTGAACACTTGTGTCAACGGCTGTTTCAGCCATATCAAATTATCATGATTTTTTTACATTTTATACCCCTAAATATACATGGAAACGTGAAAAATGAAGAAGGTAGAATCATACTTGATTCTGTCGAATTTGAGACTCACTCTGTTCGCATCCTCTTTTCCTGAAAAGATTACAAAAGTAAATTCATGTAAGGCATAGACATGGAAAATGACAGAGGAAGGTAGAGAGGAGAAGATGATTCGGAACCTTGCAGTGGATCATAAAATCCTAAAACCTCGATCTGTTTCCCGTCCCTCCTGGATTTGTCATTCGCAGCGACAATACGATAGAAGGGTCGGTGTTTGCAACCGAGACGCGCGAGCCTTATCTTCAACGTCATTTCTACTGCTTGATAACGGGTAAGGTTTTAAGCTGGAGTTTGTGTGTGTTCTCTCACCCCTATCCGTATTCTATATATCCATGGAGATAAGCTAAAAACAACGTGCCGTTAAAGTTTACTAGAAACGACATGTATTGCTCTTATTCCATGGACTATTATATTTATCGGGCCACTGATTCGTCGTAACCCATATAATTTGATTTTTGATTATATGGCCCAGGTGATATGATTTGGATTTGTAAATATCTTTTTTTTTTTAAATGTGATTTTATTTAAGAACATCCACAACTTTCCGATAAGTTTGTACATTTGATTCCAGCCAGATATCCAAAATTTTGAGATATATTTTCAGAGAAATCAGACTTATTGGTATCCACATTAGAGTTTACAACTTTTTTTTGGCAAGACTTGTCATTTTTGCAAAATCAAAATAATATTTTATATTATGGTGCTTATATCCAAACTAAAGAAAAATATGGGCTTATATTACCGAAGCTCAATCAATCATTGTATGTTACAAACCCATATTGAGAATTCACCAAACTTCTTAGTCCAGCAGATACAACAAAAGACCAAACATAACATCAAACTCCTTTCACATAAACACACAAAGCTTAGCTCATTCCTCACCGCATCAACAATCCTAGTTCAAGATCTCACCTGTAATGGGTGAAACATGGAGGTTGGTGGATTGCTGTCCGTTCTTGGAACCTACTACAACCATAGGCTTTGGAGGAATCAAACCGGCCCTGAAGAGCATGTTCTCGACTGAGTCTGTTGGTTGAGCTCCAACCGATAACCAGTACCTGCAGAGGGTAAGAGAGATCAGATATAATCATATGCAAGAGAATCGATTTCTTCCAACATCTGCGCTTTGGAAGATACAATTTGCAATCATACAAGCAGAGAAATTCAAGGATCATGGAAAAGTTGCAATAGATCAAAGGGGAGATGATAGTTATCCATGACTAGAGAAAGAGAAACAGAGACATTCCCAGTGATGCAGCACTAGGTGTATTAAAACCAAAGTTACTCATCTGATTATTGTTATTTGTTACATTAGAGAGTATACAATTACGCTGAATAATATTGACACAAGTACAAGCTTATTAATAACACTTGAAATTGAAACCTTTTTCTTATGAGATTGCAAGAAGAAGAATCATCTGGATAGTGTCAAGCAATATTTTTCTCTAGGTGCTCAAAAATTTGGTCTCAACTAATCAACAATCCCATAGAAAGCACTTAACTACAGCCTAGCAATTTCTTGAACACGGAAACAGGAAAATGAAGAAGGTAAAATCATACTTGATTCTGTCGAATTTGAGGCTAACTCTGTTCGCATCCTCCTTTCCTGAAAAGATTACAAAAGTAAATTCATGTAAGGCATAGACATGGAAAATGATTAAGGAAGGTAGAGAGAGGAGAAGATGATTCGGAACCTTGCAGTGGATCATAAAATCCTAAAACCTCGATTTGTTTGCCGTCCCTCCTGGATTTGTCATTCGCAGCGACAATACGATAGAAGGGTCGGTGTTTGCAACCGAGACGCGCGAGCCTTATCTTCAACGTCATTTCTACTGCTTCAAGGTTTTAAGCTGGAGTTTGTGTGTGTTCTCTCACCCCTATCCGTATTCTATATATCCATTGAGATAAGCTAAAACAGCGTGCCGTTAAATTTCATTAGGAACGACATGTATTGCTTTTTACATGGGCTATTATATTTATGAGGCCACTGATTCGTCGTAACCCATGTAGTTTGATTTTGATTATATAGCCCAGATAATATGATTTGGATTTGTAAATATCTTTTTTAAAAATGTGATTTTATTTTATTTTATTTTATTCTACTTAAGAACATCCACAACTTTCTGATAACTTTGTACATTTAATTCCAGCCAGATATCCCAAATTTTGAGATATATTTTCAGAGAAATCAGATTTATTGGTTACAAGTTCTTACAATATGATTGTCAGTATGTTTTCATCTAATCAAACAAGCAACGTTCAGGCTCACATTGCAACACTTCTAACGTGAGATACAGGATCCTTTTTAAGACATTTATTACTCAAACATAAAGTTGTTATCTACAAACCTCAACCACCCACCACATGTTGAGACTCAGAGTGATGCGTATATCCTACGAGAATGACTCTTCAAGCAAGCAACCTTCACAAGTTTAACAATCTCACGAAGATAACCAGATTAACCACAACCATACATAAAACCTTTTTGCTTTGAGTCACTGCTCAAAAGTTAGATATCTTCCTCAATTATATGATTTGATCTGTTAATCATCATTAGTTAAAGATCCAACCTCTGATAATAGATGTGATTCACATGTACAATGAAATTTTCAGAGGAACCCGACTTACTTAGAATCAAAGGAGAAAGCAATTGAACTACCATTTACACATCAACTGATGAAATCTAAACCGAAACCATACTAAACCATCCATCACTAGGACTATCATTCTTGATTATTAAAAAGAAAGCATCGAGAACGAAACGAAACTTGGAATCCACCAACACGATCAGCACTTGAACTTGAGGCCGAGACCACCATGCTTACCGCGAATCGAACCAGGCTTCAAGTGAGCATAAGGAGACGTCTTCGACGTCAAAACCTTCGCGATCGCTCTTTTCCCAAGCTTCCTCATCCTCTGCCTCCCAAGCTTCTTACACACGCTACGCGGCACAAGCTCATCGTCCAGATCATACGAATCGTCGTATTCTTCGTCATCAACACCACGATCGTCGTCTCCGTCGTCACAACAACCGCCGCGATTAGCGTAATCTCCGAGCGTGATACCAAACGAATACGTCGAAGAACCGCCGCGGAGAAGCACCATCCGCCGCTGCGCCCACCGTAGGTGCTTATCATCAACTTGCTCGCGAGCGACATCGTCATCGCCGGCGAGATCAAGATTCGCGGGGAGTTCAGCGTCGTCAGTGACGGGGAGAGTCTGAGGCGGTGGAGAGATGAGGAAGGAAGCGTCGTCGAGGGAAATGACGTCATCGTCGGAGAGACTATCGATGGAGAAGGAATCGTCGGAGAATTCGCCGTCGGAGAGGTTAACAACTTCCCAGAGATCGAGATCGTCTTCGTGGTTGTTGAGGACGAGAGGAGACATGGTGATAACCCTAGATCGATTCGCCATTTTCAGAGATTGTTTTTTCTTTTCTTTTTGAATTTAATTTTTGTAAACTGTTTGATTGATTTTTTTCTGATGAGGAAGTTACCTCCTTTAATAGAAGCAAAAGCGGAGAGAACCACCGTGTGTTAACGTGTGTCGATTGGTAGTTTCAACTGTGGAGGATACGTAATTCAAGCCAATAAGATTTGGCCACGTAATCTTTATTGTGCCATGTCAGCGTTTTATCAGAGTCGGCGATGTTAAAAAATAAGTTACAGGAACTGTAACTCGATCTCATCCACTAATGGTATGGATTAGGAATATACCATTTCTGATTCAACAGAAAATATACTATTTAATATCTTATTCCTTTGTAATTTTTTATACAGTGAAACTCAAAAGTTTCTAATTCTATTTAATTAAGATGTTTCTTAAATTTAAAACCAGTAAATAGTTAACAAAAACATTTTTCTTTCTCTGATGAAATTTTATATTGCTGATGAAAAGTAATCCACGAGGTACACATATAAATAAAAGAAAACCATTTTTTAATATCAGAAAATAACCTCGTTTATATTAAAAATGTTGTTCTTTTGTTAGGGAAAATGGGCTTTTAATTCCTCAAGTGCTTGTAATAGGCACTTTTAATACTCAACTTCTACTTATGCAATTATAATCCTCAAATGAATGTTGACTGAGCAAAATTGAACTTTAAAAAGTCAACTATTATGTTTTTGACGGAGACGTTAATTATGAGAAAAGAGATTTCATTCTATCTTTTGAAACCTAGAAACCTCTCCCTTTGATTATTCAGGCAATTTTGGCGGAGAGGAGGTGGGTTCCAATGAGAATTATGATCTATTTCAATTATTTCAAGTTTACTCATTTGGCTCTGAGTTTGCAGCTGTAATAAGATCCCGAACCATTCACGTTAAAATCTTTCCGACTGGAGCGGCATATGGAATATAGTTCAAAGCTTTAAAAGTGGAGGTTTTGGATGGTCTGTGGAAAGGTGAAACCCGTTCACGTTAAAATCGCTACGTATCTAACAACGCTTGAAGCTATTCAATCAACAAAGACTCATAAAATCTCAAGTTTTCAGTTAATTTTGGACTCTATTGTCCTCTTCTCCGCCAAGCGTTCATGGCTGGACATGATTAAGATCACAAGTTTTCTTTTCAGAAACCTTGTCACTCTTTTCACTCCACTATCTTGTAGTTTTTTAATAAATGCACAACCACTTTTTAGCTGTTGCTTTCACAATGAGTGTTGTATTCAAACTATGTTCTTTGATTACTCTGTTTTGAATGTTATGAAATGAAATCCTGGACAAAAAAAAACTATCTACCCATGAGAAAGAACTACTAATGAACACTGTGTCTTGTCCTTTTAAATTTGGCCATAATCTTAAAATCATACATGCATGTACAAGTACTCATACGATTAGCAAAAATAAAGTTTGTAACAAGATAACTAGATTTCTCTTCCTAAAAATGCATATATTTTCTAGTACACCATTTGAGTCCTGCAACAATTACGGTATCACACTTTTTTTTTTAATATGTCATAATGATAGTTCTCAGATTTACATATGCATCTCTATAACAGATAATTCACAACCTTTCCCCACTAGCAAATAAAACCAAAACTTTAACATAATTTCAAAGCGAAAAGAATAGGCAATGTTAACAGTATCAATATCTTCTCATCTCAGACAAACGCTTAAAAAAGAGAACAATGAAGAATTAATAATTAAAATGATAAAAGTAATCTCTACGGTTTTAATAAGCGCTAATGATTGATCCCCACATTGACTGACTTGGCCTCACTGGCATCTTGTTTTAATGTTTTGCATTGTTTTATGATTCTTCTACTCTCCCGCCAGGCACAAAAACACGATAAAGCTTACGTTCCTCACCAGAATTGTTCAATTCTCGTCGGGATCGTCTTCTTCTCACTGGAACTCACCTTTTCTCCATCAAAAATCGTCTGAATAACCGAAGTGAGAGGTTTCTGAGTTTCAAAAGACAAATCAAATCTCTTTTCTGTCATAACTAACGTGTCTCCGTCAAAAACATAAGAGTTGACTTTTAAAAGTTTAATTTTGCTCAGTCAACTTTCACTTGAGGATTAAAACTGCACAAGTAGAAGTTGAGTATTAATAATGCTGATTACAAATACTTGGGGAATTAAAAACTCATTTTCCCTCTTTTGTTAAATTATTTAGTGGGCTTCTTTTTTTTTCCTCAAGTTACCATTCCTAATAAGAAGCCTAATATGTATGTTTTCTTAAGGGCCCAATAACGAGAATAAAAGCTAAGAATAAAATAGGTCAAACATCTCATGGCATACAATTCACAAGCAAAAGATAGCAGTCTTAACAGCAACAGAATAACTCGAAGTCACATAATTGCTAAGCAGTCTCATCTTCACTCTCACTCTCACTGTCAGCATAATCGACCAAGACTCCTCCTGCTCCAACCTGAACAGTATCTGCGACCTTAACTTCATCTTTCTTTTCCGGTGTTGGTTTTGTTCCCTCATCTTCACGGATACTGTTCAGTCTCTTCGGGTTGGAGGAGGAGCCTTGGTCGATTATGCTGACAGTGAGAGTGAATTGGTCGACTATGCTGACAGTGAGAGTGAAGATAAGGGAACAAAGCCAGCACCGGAAAAGAAAGATGATAGCAGGCTGTTAGTGAGCTTCTTTGTTTGGAACCTCGTTAACATTTTTCTAATATTGAAAATGTTTTTCTTTTGTTAAAATATTTAGTGGGCTTCTTTTTTGGGCTTTGGGTCTATAAATTAAGCTGAAATCCATCACAAATTAAAATCCATATCACTGACTCCTCTACATTTCTAGTTTGATGTTTCTTGTCCTCTAGTTTAAATGACACCGTAAGCAAGAAGGCCCGTTTCTTCCTCCACTCATTATTTTCATGCCAACAAGTATTTTTTTTTGGTGTGGCTCTATTTTCATTAGCTCATTTTTTTTTAAAAAAGGAATAAACATAAAAAATGTGAACCCCTAGTGGCTTTGGGAAAAAGCCTGCACCAGGACCATTGTTTTCATCGATGAATGAATAAACTAACCATTTAAAAAATCCTAAAATCAGAATATTCGCTGGACGAACCAAATCGATCCACATCGCAGGTGAGAAGGCCTCCTGCATTTTCTCCTATTTCTTAAACTGTCTCTGACTCTCTCAGATCTTTGCAGGAAAATAAAGTTTTCGCCATCGAATCAGACGTCAAAACGAGATTGATCGGCTCTCGATTTCTGATTTCAAATTCAGGAAACAATGGGGAGCTTGAGGACGTTACTGAGATATCCGGATGATATATATCCTCTCTTGAAGATGAAACGTGCGATCGAGAAAGCGGAGAAGCAGATCCCGCCTGAGCCGCACTGGGGATTCTGCTACTCTATGCTCCACAAGGTTTCTCGTAGCTTCTCCCTCGTTATCCAGCAGCTACGTCCCGAGCTTCGTAACGCTGTACGTTTTCTTATCTCTCTCTCGATCGATACGTGTGTCTGTGTAAATGTATGCGTTGTGTGGTCAACGCATTTATTGTGTATAATCGATGATATTGAATGTATCCATGTGGGGATTATATGTTAGACATCTTTAGACTTAGTTCTGCAGATTAGTTTAAATTGCTTTTTAGAATACAACTTAAACTGCAGTAAATGGAGATTGTTTTTCTTGAACTGGGAATATTTTTTATTTATTTTACGTTCTTGTGCTATATCATATGAGGCTTTAAAGGGACGTGTGACGCATAGAAGAATGTTTAAATTGTTTATAACGTTTCCACGTATCTTTGATTCCTTCATAAGCCTATCCATATATAGCTGCGTCCAATTTTTCAGTATCTCATATTCAGCTGCCGTTTTTTTTTTTGGGTATAGGTGTGTGTGTTCTACTTGGTTCTTCGAGCTCTTGATACTGTCGGTTAGTGTTTCTTTATACATGACCTTGTGTATTCATATTTAGATCCATCTTCATTAGTCATGCTGCTGCGGCTAATAATATATATATATTATTTTTTTGGTACTACAGAGGATGACACAAGTATACCAACTGATGAAAAGCTGCCCATCCTCATAGCTTTCCACCGTCACATTTACGATACTGACTGGCACTATTCATGCAAGTCAAACGATTCTTTTAATGTTTATCTTTCACATGCTATTTATATATTTTCTGTTTAACTTACATCAAGATATTTTAATTTATTTTAAATTTAGGTGGTACGAAGGAGTACAAGGTTTTGATGGACCAATTTCACCATGTTTCTGCAGCATTTTTGGAACTTGATAAAGGGTTAGTTCTGATGTTTTCCCTATACACTTCTGTTCTGGCTTATAGTTTTTTTATGTTGTTTCACTTGTGTTGATTGAGTTACTGAATTTGTTCAAAAGGGGTTAGTTCTGATGTTTCCTTGGTATATGAAGGTATCAAGAGGCTATCGAGGAAATTACTAAAAGAATGGGTGCAGGAATGGCGAAGTTTATCTGCCAGGAGGTTTGTGATACTGAGCGTTTTTTTATTATGGGATTTTTTTTTAAGTTATGGTGACAAACAGACTTGAGCTAGACTGGGGTTTCTGAAATGATTTGTGTAGTAATCCAGGTTTCCCTGTTATACGCAGGTAGAGACTGTTGATGACTACGATGAGTACTGCCACTATGTTGCTGGACTTGTGGGTTTAGGTCTTTCTAAACTCTTCCTCGCTTCGGGATCAGAAGTTTTGTTGCCAGATTGGGAGCAGATTTCCAATTCAATGGGTTTATTTCTTCAGGTACAATAGTCTATTGTGACATGTAGAATGTTTATTCTCAAATCTTTAGAACCTTTGACAATTTACATGTATATCTTTGATTAATGTAACATTGGTATTATTTGCAGAAAACAAACATTATCAGAGATTATCTTGAGGACATTAATGAGATACCAAAGTCCCGCATGTTTTGGCCTCGTAAGATTTGGGGAAAATATGCTGACAAGCTAGAGGTGCATATATACCATTCTCAACCTCTCGTCTGAGTCGCATGTTACGAGTATTGAGCATTTTCTAACAATGCTCTTCCTTTTCTGGTGAACTATAAATCCTAATGTAGGACTTAAAATACGAGGAGAATTCAACAAAAGCAGTGAGCTGCTTGAATGAAATGGTCACCAATGCGTTGACACATATTGAAGATTGCCTAAAGTACATGTCTGCGTTGCGTGATCCTTCTATATTTCGGTTTTGTGCTATTCCTCAGGTCAGATAATAAAATATCTCATATTTCTTGGTTTTCGCCATCTAAAACTTCACTTTGCTTTATAATTTTCGTCTGAAAAATAGCTTATATATTGTTTTCCTTGTAATACAAAACCAGTTTCAGAAATTTCTGTCCACGTGATTACATATTCTCCTCTTTAACTGCGCCTGCATAGACATAGAATGTCTTGGAAGTTAATATCTATTTTCTTTGATGTGTTTCTTTGATCAGATCATGGCGATTGGAACACTTGCATTATGCTATAACAATGTACAATTATTTAGAGGAGTCGTGAAGCTGAGGCGAGGTAAGATGTTCTGTCTTGAATGTGGTTTGCACTCCTTTTCACATCATCATATCATTTAGATCCCAAGCCTTACGTTTTTATCATCAACAAACTTGATCATAGTTGAACAACTTTCAATTGTTTAGGTCTAACTGCCAAAGTCATTGATCGCACAAAGACAATTGCTGATGTCTATGGTGCTTTTTATGATTTTTCTTGCATGCTGAAAACAAAGGTATGTCATTTGCTCCTCTTTTGTTATTTGAATTTTTACTCTGCTTTGTTCCTAAGAAGAGGATAATAGAATTTGTATTTTATTTTTGATGTACATAGGTTGACAAGAACGATCCAAATGCCAGTAACACGCTAAACCGACTTGAAGCCGTGCAGAAACTTTGTAAAGACACTGGAGTCCTTCATAAGAGGTGCATAATTTTCTTCTCTCGTCTTCTTTTCCTATTAGATAATCTAAGATTAAAAGAATATGCTCATTTTCTTTTATCCCAGAAGCTGCATTAGATTAATCTCAATGAAAATAATCTTTATATTTTGGCTGGGTTTCTGATGAATCCTTTACGCTTGCTCAGAAAATCTTTTGTTAATGACGAAGGACAATCATACAATGTCTATGTAAGTTACATATTCTCTCTTCTTTTCAATAGAAGTATATCTCTCTCACTCTCTTGTTTTAATAGATACATTACTAATCATCATCCCTTTTTTCTCTACCCGTAAATGCAGATTGTAATGCTTGTGATTCTACTGGCCATAGTCTTTGCATATCTCAGAGCAAACTGAGTGGTCTGTGATATGGACAGTGTGATTCATAGGTTCCATTTTTATTCACGCCACTCGCTTTCCTTACGAACTGAATCCTATTCAAGATTGTTTTCCAGAACAAGATAGTTTAAACTTGGTCGTTCTCTAAACCCCATGGATTCTAAATTTAGTTATCTTATCTTATATGTAGGTGTAATAAATGTGCGCATTTGTTCATCTATTTTTCTCCTTTGTGCTTGCTTTTTGGGACCAAACAGTTTGTTTCTTTCTCAGTTATTTTGTGGGTTCTTTCTTTTATCATGTTTAATACATCTCGAATCATTTTCTTCCAAATGGATCCAAAATTGATTACTAGCAACCAAAGAACTCCAAATGCAAAAACAAACAGTAGAAAAAAAACAGATGTTATATTTTTATGAATTAATTGAGAAATAATTGGGTTCTCAACTATGAATTAAGTATATTAGGTAGAAAAACCTATTGATTCACTCAAATCAAACACGGGGTTTTATATATCATATTAAGAGAAACTTACAATAAGAGCACATTTATCTCTGATGTTAAAGGTGTGTTTAGGGGAGGGAACCACAAAACATCACAAAAATCGACGCCTCAAACTCTAGAATAAACGTCTTTTTAGATTATTGCTTGGGGACCTCATGATATATGGCAATCCACGATTAGTTTTTTTTTCTAAATTCGAAAAAAACAAAAAAAAATAAAAATTTAAGCACTCCCTGGGATAGTCCTGTTCTAAAGTTTACTGGTCCATTTCCCTTACTATCGCACTAAAATTTGCGCAATACTATGTCGGCAAGTAATGATAAATCTCTATAAGAAAATATATAAAAGAAATGAAAAATATCAAGCTTACATATTTTATTTTCAACGTTTCGCGAAGCACGCGGCAAGCAAAGGCTTTTTAAACGCCAAAACAAAACATAGTTGACCCCAATATAGCACCTGCATCACCGTGGCACGTTAAGAGTCTTACATTTTTCATGACATTAACTTCACTGTTTTTGTTCCCCCTAACGAATCCGCCATTCTTCTTCCCCAGTTTCTGAGTAGAGTTTGTTAAAGATGGGAAGCTTGAGTACGCTTTTAAGACACCCAGATGAGATATATCCACTGTTAAAGTTAAAACTTGCGATTATGAAAGCTCAGAATCAGATCCCTCTTGATCCACACTTAGCTATCTGCTACTCATTGCTCCAAAATGTTTCCAAAAGCTTCTCTCTTGTTATTCAACAACTACGCCCCGAGCTTCGTAACGCCGTACGTATATTTGATTATAGATTCTTTTAACTTTATTTGCCAACTAACTTTTGTGTAGAAATATTTCTTTCTATTTACAGCTATGCTTATATTTTTAGGTACATCAACATTTTCACCATTTTACCATTCATTTTTTTGTTACTAGGTGTGCGTGTTCTACTTGATTCTCCGTGCTCTTGATACTGTTGGTTAGTGCTTCATGTTTGATTAATACTGTTCTTTCTTTCTTCAATGGCAAAAGATTACCAATCATCTACCCTTTTGTTGTTATTACTACAGAGGATGACACAAGCATACCAATGGAGATCAAGGTTCCAATTTTGTTAGATTTCCACCGTCATATATACGATCGTGACTGGCATTTTACATGTAAGTAAGAAGAGTCTCTTACACATATTGATATTTTCAGATGCAAGTGCTTATTTTTTTCTTTTCTTAATCTACTGTTAAATCGATTTTAGGTGGTACAAAGGAGTACAAGGTTCTAATGGACCAGTTTCACCATGTTTCTGCTGCTTTTCTGCAGCTTGAAAAAGGGTTAGTTAGTTCTTGAAATCTATTTACGGCAATATAAACAAAATTTATCTTGTTTTCCTAACTTAAATAAAAGGTATCAAGAGGCTATTGAAGATATAACGAAAAGAATGGGTGCAGGAATGGCCAAATTTATTTCCAAGGAGGTCTGTGATACAAATGAATCTTTGTTACTTGTAATATTGTTCGTTTCAGTTACAAGTATTTTAAACGCTTAAGTTTGTTACAAAAAAAAAAAAGCTTGTTCAAACATCTGGATATATAAATTAAGCTGCATTAAAATTTAGTAATTAACTTGCTTTGTTAAGAGCTACAAGTGATTTTTGTATGGACAGGTAGAAACGGTTGATGATTATGATGAATACTGCCATTATGCTGCTGGACTTGTGGGTTTAGGTTTGTCAAAACTCTTGCTTGCTTCAGGATTAGAAATACTGACTCCAGACTGGAAGCAGATTTCAAATTCTACAGGTTTATTTCTCCAAGTATGTATCTTCATCAGCAATATGACATTTTTTTTAACTTCCTTTCTTTTTGCAAGATTCTGGCTAAAATAAACTGTCTGTCTAATTTACTAGAAAACGAACATCATCAAAGATTACCTTGAGGACGTTAATGAGATACCTAAACCACGCATGTTTTGGCCTCGTGAGATTTGGGGAAAATATGTTGACAAACTCGAGGTGCATACACCAAGCTCTCATCTAGAGATCTCATATTAAATCTTATAAAAACACAATAATGTGACGTTTTTCGTTTATAATGCAGGAGTTCAAAAATGAGGAGAACTCAACAAAAGCAGTGCAGTGCTTGAATGAAATGGTCACTAATGCATTGATTCATGTTGAAGATTGCTTGAAATCCATGGCTGGATTGCGTGATCCTGCAATATTTAAGTCTTGTGCCATCCCTCAGGTTAGATAATAATGTTACCTTATGCTTAATAGATATAAGTTGAGATGTTTGTATAATATTTCTCCTTTGCATTGATATGGACTATATTTTCTTTTATAGATTGTGGCGATGGGAACACTTGCATTATGCTATAACAATGTACATGTATTTAGAGGCGTCGTGAAACTCAGGCGAGGTACGATGTTTTTTTCTGTAATCTTTAAAATGACATTTTCATCATATAAGTCGTAAGGCTTAATCAGAATCAAAGACTTGATCATTAGTTTGTGAGTGAACCAATAGCTGGGTTACGTTACAAACATTGCTACTTACAAAAGATTTGTTTCGGTTGTTTAGGTCTAATTGCCAAAGTGATTGATCGCACACAGTCAATGGATGATGTCTATGTTGCATTCTATGATTTTTCTTGCATGCTAAAAACAAAGGTATATATCATATGTGATCTTGATGCTCAGTCTTTACAATGGCTCACAGTTTTGATTTTTGGAAGAAATTTCTAGAATATATTAGTAGTATATTTCATGTTTATATTGGTATTTAAAAGCTAAAGTAAGTGATATTTTTGTATATTGACATATGTTAAATAGGTGGACAAGAACGATCCAAATGCCATGAAAACACTTAAAAGACTGGAAACCATCGAGAAAGTCTGCAGAGAAAATGGAGACCTTCACAAGAGGTGAGCACTTTTCTTCTTACTCTCTTCTTTGTTTGAGTCTATTGAATCTTATCTCTTTTTTCTTCCCCGGTCAGAAAATCTTATGTTAACGACGAAACACAATCAAAGGCTATCTTGGTAAGATAATATTTATCATGTTTTCATCAAAATATATAACCTTCTATAGCATATAGTTTACTGATCATCCTTCTCTCTATACTGAACTTGCAGTTTTTAATGTTGATTCCTCTACTGGCCATTCTAGTCTTTGCGTATCTAAAACACACACAGAAGAACGCAAGTGAGTGACTCTTCACTGAGACAATTCAAGATCTTGAAAGCATGATGGAACATAATTTCATGGTTCCTCAAAGATTTTTATCGAACTTCATCCACGTTAACTCTCTTCTCGCCAGCCCTCTTACAGAACTTGGTTTGCTCTGAATCCATGAGACTGTATTTACTTACTGCCTTCATGTTAATGTTAATGTTAATGTTAAGTATGATATTCATTCAAAAAAAAAAAATGTTAAGTATGATACTGAATTGCAAGTAAATAATGTACAAACACCAGATTCCAACGTTGAGCGTATGATCCCTTTGCGTAAACTGAACAAACACTGACATGGACTTAGAGAACCTAATGTATTGACTCAAATCAACTTTTTTTTGTCAACCTAGAGACTCAAAT
Source organism: Eruca vesicaria subsp. sativa (assembly GCA_932364175.1). NCBI lineage: Eukaryota > Viridiplantae > Streptophyta > Magnoliopsida > Brassicales > Brassicaceae > Eruca > Eruca vesicaria. The sequence continues at coordinate 282,006 of CAKOAT010486265.1, forward strand.
CAAACATTGGGTTTATAAATCAGAGTAAGAAAGAGTTACAATAAGGATTACTGGTCCATCTCCCTTGCTATCATCCCTCTACAGTTTGCGCCATACTATGTCGGCATATAATGTTAAATCTCTACAAAAAAAAAAATATATAAAAGAAAAGAAAATATCAAGCTTACATATTTTGTTTTCAACGTTTCAGCGTGTAACACGCGGTAAGCTAAGCTTTTTCAAATGCCTGAAACAGAACATAGTCGACCCCAGTAACACATGTATCATATCATTACCGTGACACGTTAAGCGTCTTACATTTTCTTCATTACATTAAGTTTGTTGTTTCAGTCCCCAACGAATCCGCCATTCTTCTTCCCCTGTTTCTGAGTAGAGTTTGTTAAAGATGGGAAGCTTGAGTACACTTCTGAGACACCCAGATGAGATATATCCACTCTTAAAGTTGAAACTCGCGGTTATGAAAGCTCAGAATCAGATCCCTCTTGATCCACACTTAGCTCTCTGCTACTCGTTGCTCCAAAAAGTTTCTACAAGCTTCTATATTGTTATTCAAAAACTAGGCACCGAGCTTCGTGGCCCCGTACGTATATTTTAAAATTTGTTTGCTAACTAACTTCTTATGAAAAGATTTATTCTGCATATGCTACATTTAATCATTTTCTTGTTTTTTTTTCTTATATATTAGGTGACTTTATTTTACTTGATTCTCCGTGCTCTTGATACTGTTGGTTAGTGCTTAATAACTATGGCAGAAAATTCTTGATGACTAAAGATTACTATCATCTACTCTCTTTTTGTTTTGTTGTTGTTGTTGTTGTTTTACTACAGAGGATGATACAAGCATACCAATGGAGATCAAGGTTCCAATTTTGACATCTTTCCACCGTCATATATACGATCCTGACTGGCATTTTTCATGTAAGTAAGAAGAGTCTCTTACACATTCTTTATATTTTTAGATGCATGTGTGTATTCTTACTTACTTTACTCTTTCATTCGGTTTTAGGTGGTACGAAGGAGTATAAGGTTCTCATGGACCAGTTTCACCATGTTTCTTCTGCTTTTCTCCAACTTAAAAAAGGGTTTGCTATTCAATGATTTTTACTATTTTGGATAAATGCAATTCTGTTCTGTTCTGTTGTTGCTCATTTTATTGATGTCGAGTCTCTTTCTAGCAAAACGAATTAACTTATGCATGTTTTCCTGACTTACACAAAAGGTATCAAGAAGTTATTGAAGATATAACTAAAAGAGCGGGTGCAGGAATGGTCAAATTTTTATCCAAGGAGGTTTGTGATACAAAAAAAAATCTTTGTAATTTGGAATGCTGTTTGTTTCAGTTACAAGTCTTGCATGCTTAGTTTCTGTCATTAACCGTCCAAATATCAATGCTTTGAAATCTGGATACATGTATATATAGAAATTTAAGCTATTATCAAAACTTAGTAATTAACTTGGTTTATTAAAGAGCTACAAGTGATTGTTGTATGGACAGGTAGAAACGGTTGATGAGTATGATGAATACTGCCACTATGCTGCTGGACTTGTTGGTTTAGGTTTATCAAAACTCTTCCTCGCTTCAGGATTAGAAATACTGACACCAGATTGGAAGCAGATTTCCAACTCCACAGGTTTATTTCTGCAAGTATGTATCCTCATCATCATCAACATATGAAAATTGGTTCTTGCAATATTTTGGTTATAAGAAATTTCTTGTCTTATTTGCTAGAAAACTGACATTATCAAAGATTACCTTGAGGACGTTAATGAGATACCAAAACCGCGCATGAATTGGCCTCGTGAGATTTGGGGAAAATATGTTGACAAGCTCGAGGTGCATACACCAAAGCTCTCAAGCTCTTAGAGATCTCATGTTTATTAAATCATATTAAAAAACAAAACAGTGTGACTCTCAGGTCGGATGTTATCCGTATCGAGCTTTTTCTAACAATGCTCTTCCTTTTATTTTGTGAACTATAAATCCTAATGCAGGACTTAAAATACGAGGAGAATTCAACGAAAGCAGTGAGCTGCTTGAATGAAATGGTAACCAATGCGTTGACGCATATTGAAGATTGTCTGAAGTACATGGCTGCGTTGCGTGATCCTTCTATATTTCGGTTCTGTGCTATTCCTCAGGTCAGAGAAAATAAATATTTCTTGGTTTGCATATCTAAGTATTTTTACTTTGCTTTATAATTTTCATCTGAAAATAGCTTATATATTGTTTTCCTCGTAAATACAAAACCAGTTTCAGAAATTCCTGTCCACATGATTTACATATTCTCTTCTTTAGCTGCGCCTGCATAGATATATAATGTTTTGGAAGTTAATATCGATTTGCTTGGATGTGTTTCTTTGATCAGATCATGGCGATTGGAACACTTGCATTATGCTATAACAATGTACAATTATTTAGAGGAGTCGTGAAGCTGAGGCGAGGTAAGAAGCTTTATCTTTACACACCTTTTCACATCATCATATAATTTTGATCCCAAGCCTTATATTTTTATCATCAACAAACTTGAGAACGTGTTGTGAGCAACCTCATCTGAAACATTGTTGAACAACTTCAATTGTTTAGGTCTAACTGCTAAAGTCATTGATCGCACAAAGACAATAGCTGATGTCTATGGTGCTTTTTATGATTTCTCTTGCATGCTGAAAACAAAGGTATGTCATTTGCTCCTCTTTTTTTATTTGAATTTTCACTTTGTTCTGCTCTTCAGGAGAGGATAATAGAATTTGTATATTATATTTATTTACATAGGTTGACAAGAACGATCCAAATGCCAGTAACACGCTAAACCGACTTGAAGCCGTGCAGAAACTTTGTAAAGACACTGGAGTCCTTCATAAAAGGTGCATAATTTTCTTCTTTTGTCTTCTTTTCCTATTAGATAATCTAAAATTAAAAGAGTATGCTCATTTTATTTTATCCCAGAAGCTGCATTAGATTAATCTCAATGAACATAATCTTTATATTTTGGCTGGGTTTCTGATGAATCCTTTACTCTCTTGCTCAGAAAATCTTTTGTTAATGACGAAGGACAATCATACAATGTTTATGTAAGTTACATATTCCCTCTCCTTTACAATAGAAGTAACTCTCACTCTTGTTTTAATAAATACATTATTAATGGGCATCATCATCCCTTTTTTCTCTACCCGTAAATGCAGATTGTAATGCTTGTGATTCTACTGGCCATAGTCTTTGCATATCTCAGAGCAAACTGAGTGGTCTGTGATGGACAGTGTGATTCATAGGTTCCATTTTTATTCACGCCACTCGCTTTCCTTACGAACTGAATCCTATTCAAGATTGTTTTCCAGAACAAGATAGTTTAAACTTGGTCGTTCTCTAAACCCCATGGATTCTAAATTTAGTTATCTTATCTTATATGTAGGTGTAATAAATGTGCGCATTTGTTCATCTATTTTTCTCCTTTGTGCTTGCTTTTTGGGACCAAACAGTTTGTTTCTTTCTCAGTTATTTCTTTTATCATGTTTAATACATCTCTAATCATTTTCTTCCAAATGGATCCAAGATTGATTACTAGCAACCAAAGAACTCCAAATGCAACAACAAACAGTAGAAAAAACAATCAAGAAAACAGATGTTATATTTTTATGAATTAATATGAATTATCTGAGAAATAATTGGGTTCTCAACTATGAATAAGTATTATTAGGTAAAAAAATGGGTATTATTAGGAAGAAAAACTTATTGATCGACTCAAATCAAACATTGGGTTTTATCTACTAATAATAGGAATCCTAATTAATTCCAAAGGTTGTGAATTCATATTAAGTTGAAAGGTTGTGTTTTTATTTCTACTATATTAAATTATTTTTGAAACATTGTGTCTGTTCAAAATTAATTAATTTAAAAATGTGTCTTTTCAAAAATATAATATTTCAATTTTAAAGAAATGTGTCCGTTCAAAAGTTAGTTAATTTGAAATAAGGTGTTTATTCAAAAAATTTAATATTTTAATTGTTTTGAAACAATGTATCTTTTCAAAAGTTAGTTAATTTGAAATAAGGTGTCTATTCACAATATATATATATTTTTCTGAAAAGATGTATTCAAATAGAAAGTTGCGACTATTCAATTAAGATTTGAAAAGTTGATAATAACAATCCTAATTAATTCCAAAGGTTGTGAATTCATACTAAGTTGAAAGATTGTGTTTTTATTTCTACTATATTAAATTATTTTTGAAACATTGAGTCTGTTTAAAAATTAATTAATTTAAAAATGTGTTTTTTCAAAAATATAATATTTCAATTTTAAAGAAATGTGTCCGTTCAAAAGTTAGTTAATTTGAAATAAGGTGTTTATTCAAAAAAAAAAATATTTTAATTGTTTTGAAACAATGTATCTTTTCAAAAGTTAGTTAATTTGAAATAAGGTGCCTATTCACAATATATATATTTTTCAATTAGAAAGTTGCGACTATTCAATTAAAATTTGAAAAGTTGTAATTTTTCAACAAGTTCTTTGAACATCTATATATATACTCTGTTTTCAATTTTCAGAAACTAAAATGTTCACTAATATAAAAAAAATGGTGGAGGATTCTATATAATAACAAGCCGACTTTTTGTCTCCATTGATCTCAGTTTTTGTTTATAGAAAAATAAAAGTTAAATCGCATGGTTGAAATTGCTTCATTATACAATCTATGACTTCATCAGTTATTAATCCAAACGGTATGTCTTTACGTTACATTTTTGAACCATTGCTTTTCAAAAAGACACAACACTTACAAAATAAATTTGATTTTAAATGTGTATATATTGTCTCTTTATCATTTTCCTTCATCATCGTTTTTACCTCCATTTAATTTTATTGCCTACAGTTTTTGAAATGAAAAGACAATTTTTGGCTTCTTTTAAAAAAAAAAAATATTAGACTGGTTATTTGTACCACAAGAAAAAGAGGAATAAGGCCCTAAACCTTATCATAACTGATCACGTAAAATAAAAACATGTTAATTGAAAGATTGTATTATCATTTTCAGTATTCTAAAAGATGTCTTTATGAATGTCATGTATTTTCATTATTAAATACAAACAATATTATTTTAGACAAAAAACTGTGACTATTCATTAAAATAACTGATTATTATTTGAAAAGTTGTAATTTTCAACAATTTCTTTGAAAATATATAGTTTGAAACAATCTATCCATTAAAAAATAGTTAATTTGAAGGAATGTGTCTATTTTTTTTTTTCTGAGAAGATGCAACTTTCCATGTAAAACTTAAGAGATATAACTTTTCATATTATACACTAAATTAAAAAAAAATGATTGCAAATATATAGGTGAACTATTAATAAATGGATATAAACAAACTAAAAAATAAAAGATACAAATTTCATCTTAAAATTAATCTTTGCAGTTTTTATGTAAAAATTAAACTAATATAGAAAGATACATCTTTTGAGATTTCAACTTTTTCAACAGTGCAATTTTAGAATAACGTGATACAATGCCGACGTTCACCACCGCCATCGAAAAGAAACCGGTGATACTTATGACCAGAATAACACTCTCCAATCGAGAGACACAACGTTTGATCAACCCATAATTAACTGTCACCAGACTAACTTAGATAATATCATCACTGACTCATGTCCTCTAATAAATTAACTGAACGACAGACAAACCCCTTTTCTCTACAGGAGCAAAGGAAATAACATCAACACATAAAAGAATATGTTGTCAATATTAGAAAATTAAATGGTGAAAACTCCAAATTTGCCCAAAGGAAAAGACGTTGATAGTGGTTTTGAAAGAAATATGGGGTTATGATGAACAATAACAGTGGAAAATCATTATGAACACATTTCAAATCCAACACTAAAACTACCCACTGAAATTAGGGAAAGAGAGCCGAACAAATAAAAAAAATTGGAGGGGGGTATTTAAGAGGTTGATCTAAAGGTTGTGTTGTTTGACAATGAGACTATTCGGGAAAAGATGCACTACTTACAGTAAATATTTATAAACGAGAAAATGCAATAAATAAATATGAGTAAAGTTACAATGAAACGACGCAACATTGTTATTACTAATACTGTTTGTAACTACCTGCTTAATTTTTAAAAAGTTGCATATTTTACTATTTGTACATTTTCAATTCGAACCTTATTCACTTCTAACCTTTTAAATTCTTAAACGTTGCATACGTTACTACTCGTACACTTTCAATTCTATTTAAAATAATATGTCCGTTTAAAAGTAAATTAATTTGAAATAAGATATCTATTCATATTTTTAATATTTTAATTGTTTTGAAACAATGTATTTGTTCAAAAATTAGTTAATTAGAAATAAAGTGTCTATTTACAATATATATATATATATATTTATGAAAAGATGTATCTAAATAAAAAGTTGTGACTATTCAATAAAAAGTTGTATCTAAAAATATAAATTTTAAACTAATATATTCCTGTTTTTCTTTAAAGAAAAAACATAATTTTTTTATTTCGATTGTGAATCATAAGCTTTCACATTAACTGGATTCTTATTTGAAAAGATACAACTCTTCAATTAATACATTTCAGTTTTTTTTGAAACACACAACTTTTCATTTTAATAGAGATTCACAACCTTTATAACTTTATTTATAATTTTACTTTGAACAATGTGTCCATTCAAAAATTAGTTTATCTGAAAAAAAATGTTTATTTAAAAAAAAAAAATTTAATTTTTTTTAAATAATGTGTCTGTTGAAAAGTTAGTTAATTTGAAAAAGGTGTCTATTCAAAATATATATTTATATTTTGAAAAGATGTATTGGTAAAAAGTTGTGACTATTCATTTAAAACCGACTATAATTTGAAAAGTTGTAACTTTTGAAAGAATTTTTTGAATCCTGATTAATGTTGAAACGTTGTCTTTGTTCATAAAAAAATGAATTTTCATTATCATTTCAAATGTTGTATGTTTTCATATTTTTAGTTATTAAAATATATAAATTTTTAGTGTTGTATCTTTTCACAAGCAATATAAGCAATTTTTCATCTTTTTTTTTTGACAAAAACTAATAAATGCAACTTTTCATATAAAAAGCTAAAAATATTTATTTTTTCTTTAGACGAAGATACATGACTCTTCACTTAAAAGATGTATCTCTTTGTTGAATATATATGTATCTTTTTCTTTAGTGAATATATGTACTTTTTCTTTGAACATATTTGACTCTACACATAGTGTTTCTTGACTGTCTATATATATTATGAGACATTTCAAAGATAAAGTAATCAGTTAAGTTATAAACTAAAATTAATACATAGATTACGTTATATTATGAAGAGCTAATGCTTGTATTTGTATTCGTAAACCAATTTGTTTCTGGAAAACATAATCAAATTCTTTAGCCAACCATTTTTCACCTTCTCTGTTTTTCAAACGTTTGTCTCCCACATCGTTAAGTGCCTTAAAGAGAGTTATTCTCATAATAAAAGAAAATATTTTTTTATGGTTAAGATATCTTATAAGCGCTTCTCCATAATTATGGATATTTTCTTGATATTATCTGGTTATTTTCTCATTTTACTTACATTATTCATTTTAAAAGTGTATGGAAAATGTTACATTGATTTGATATCAATAAAGTTATGATATTTAAAAAAAAAAGTCTATGGAAAATCAAAGAATGTATCATTTTCTCTTTTGTAACATACAAAATGGCATATATCTTTTAATAAAATGAGTTAATGATATTAATATAAAACATGCACATACACTTCAATGTATGTGTCTTTAAAAACTGGTTATATAACTTTAAAGTTATGCCGTATTTTTTCATGTAACAACTGAATAGTTTATGACTATTTCTTTTTATTATTCTCAATTTTATTTTTATTTAATGTAATTTTATTTTATTTATATGAAAAATCTATTTTTTAATTAATATATGTTTTCGTGTGAAGAGATAGATCATTTAAGAACACTAAAAATGCTGCAAAATTTTATTATTTCAAAAATGTAATTTTGTAAGACATGTATTTTCTCAAAAATAATTATTATTTTTTAAATATTATTTTATAAAATGAGTTTCCGTGCGATATCGCATGGGTTCTTTACCTAGTAAATCATAGTAAGAGAGAGTTACAATAAGGTTTACTGGTCCATTTCCCTTACTATCGCACTACAATTTGTGCAATACTATGTCGGCAAGTAATGATAAATCTCTATAAGAAAATATATAAAAGAAATGAAAAATATCAAGCTTACATATTTTATTTTCAACGTTTCGCGAAGCACGCGGCAAGCAAAGGCTTTTTAAACGCCAAAACAAAACATAGTTGACCCCAATATAGCACCTGCATCACCGTGGCACGTTAAGAGTCTTACATTTTTCATGACATTAACTTCACTGTTTTTGTTCCCCCTAACGAATCCGCCATTCTTCTTTCCCAGTTTCTGAGTAGAGTTTGTTAAAAATGGGAAGCTTGAGTACGCTTTTAAGACACCCAGATGAGATATATCCACTGTTAAAGTTGAAACTTGCGATTATGAAAGCTCAGAATCAGATCCCTCTTGATCCACACTTAGCTATCTGCTACTCATTGCTCCAAAATGTTTCTAAAAGCTTCTCTCTTGTTATACAACAACTATATACAATCAAAGGCTCTCTTGGTATACTTATCATGTTTTCATCAAAATATATAACCTTCTATAGCATATAGTTTACTGATCATCCTTCTCTGTATACGGAACTTGCAGTTTTTGATGTTGGTTCCTCTACTGGTCATTCTAGTCTTTGCGTATCTAAAACACACACAAGAACGCAAGTGAATGACTCTTAACTGAGACAATTCAAGATCTTCAAAGCTTTATGGAACATAATTTCATGGTTCCTCGAAGAGTTTTATCGAACTTCATTCGCGTTAACTCTCTTCTCGCCAGCCAGCTCTGAATCCATGCGACTGTATTTACTTACTGCCTTAATGTTTTTCTCCCTTGTGTATGTTAATGTTAAGTATGATATTCATTCAAAAAAAAAAAAATGTTAAGTATGATACTGAATTGCAAGTAAATAATGTACAAACACCAGATTCCAACGTTGAGCGTATGTCCCTTTGTGTAAACTGAATAAACACTGACATGAATTTAGAAACATCAAAAAATTTGCAACACCAATATTTGAAAAAGAATCACAATGTGAAAGTAATTGGAAAAAAAGTAACAAGACAAAATCCAAAAAAGAAGTGTATTCACATATGAATATAGATAAAGATTAGGGATTAACATCAAATGCCAAAAAGAGGATCCAAATCCAATATTAAGATAATACATAAAAATTGAACTCTTGTTCAAGTGGCATCACTATCAGATTCAGAAATCTGCATCAGCTCTTTATACTCATGAACATGGACTTCTGTATCGCCCGGTGAACCTTATCTCTCTTTCTTTTTCTTTCTACAGAACACACACAACTCTTCTACAATAACAACTCAATTCCCCAGCAAAGCAAACCACAATGTTACCTTCAGTTTTCTCAAAAGACTTCAGAGATTTTGCTAGCAAGAACTCGTTCCCTTTTTTCGATGTACTCATAAGGGAACCAACCGGCTTTGCCTTTGCATTCACCTTCCGCCCATCCGTTGCCAGTAACCTAACAGTGATCAACCAGACAAGTGTGTTATCATCATACAATCACTCTTGAGAAAAATGTTGGGTTTCCCATGTGGGGGTTGGTTTACTATCAAACAAACCTTTCTAACAACAACGTATTCACCAGCTGTTAAGCTCAGCTCGACATCTGTCACACCGTGATACGGGAACAAAACCTGAAAATGTTTTATTAAAGAGGGAACAATATGTTACAACTGAACATCAAATGAGGACCAATAGAAATCTAGATGTAGTCTTTCTTCCGCACAAAAGCACTAGATGACATTAAAGGCTGACCAGCATACCTCTCCCAAGAAGTAACCCATGCTATCTGTTGACGTATCATGCATGTGAGATGCAAACACTCCATTCGCTTCATCATACGATGGAGGTGGTGGCATATTGTCTGCATTTGCGGAGGGAGTAGTGGGGGCTTCAATACGTTGCCTCTCAGATACCATCTGTACGTTCAAAGAATGTTCAATTTTTCCATTTATTAGCTCATATAATAATGAATTGACTGTTCTACTATCATTATAACATGAAGATGAAAGATGTAAAAGTAATCAACACCAACCTCTCCTTCGAGCTGATCAAGTATTTGGAGGACTCTTTGATGGTAGGCACGTTCAGATTCAACCTTGAGATAAGAAGTAGTACGTATAGTTAAAATAATCAAATTTAACCTAAAAACGGAGCTTATAAATAATCACGTTACCATTGAAATAAGTCGTTCAAGAGTCAACTTTTGTTGTTGATCCTCAACGGAAGATAAAGCAGAAGCGGCTTCCTTCCCCAATGTTGTCATATTTGATTTTAGGTCTTGAAGTTTAGCTTCAGCAGATTCCAGTTTCGTCAAGATGTCAGGATGGCCTTGAGACTCCCTCGCCTTCGCCTGGCGTCTGGCAACTTCTGTAGCCTGTTTAGATATAAAGTGGGTGCATGAGTATAAATTATATCATGCTAGTAACAACAACATATGGGTAGTTTTAGAAAGAAGATACGACCATATTTCTAATGAACATTAAATTGCTTCATGGTATTATCTTTAGTGGTACCTGAGCTTCTGCTTCTTGGCGTATTCTGTCATAACGTTGAGCAAGATGTCTAGCATCCTCCAATGGAGCTCCCATGACCATTGCCCGTAATGGCTCAGCAACCTAGAAGTTTCAGGTTAAAATTCCAGATTGAGATGTGATTGTAGTAACAAAATTTTAATAAAGAAAGAAGGAAGCAAACATCAGGAATCTAATCGACTTTAAGGATCATCTATAGGTACATGTAACAAAAAAAAAATCCAGCTAAAGTAAGCAGTCATATCCCTAACCATGGGAAGAGACGAATTCTTTGCGTAGTTACATCACATGAAACTATGCAAAATATATGACTTAGAAAGGTACTAAAGCTTAGCATTTTGAGTGGAAGATGAGAAAGACAAACCTGAGTACCAAGAGCCTTCAACATATTTCCACGCTCTTTCTCCATCTGTGCCCGAGCACGGCCAAAGCTCAGTGCAGCCTTAGTCAAGACGTTACCATTTGTACACGTGTTATCAGAACCATATTTCCTGCTATCCTCAGACAGTTTCGTCCCTGAGGAACAATGAGTGTAAAACGAAAGTCAGACCCGTGAGTAAACTCATGTCTAATAACAGACATAAAAAGATACTAACTCAAGGAGGCAATAGATCACCTATTTCAACTTGTTTGGATCCCGTGACTATATAACCTTCCACCCCACGAACAATATCTCTTTGGTAATGCTGAAAAACTGAAGAGTGTAAGAGTCCACATTCATAGTATAGAAAACTTCAAACATTCAAAGGCTTTTAGAAGAAAAAATGAAACCTTGGCAGCACGGGTGGATATGTAAAGCTTCTCCAGTTTCTGATGCTGATGGAGTTCTGCATCATCGGATAAACCAGAGCCATGTCCTCCTCCTCCAAATTGCTTGAACACAGCCTTAAACCATTAATTCCACAAAACTAAGTCAGTACACTACTTAACCGCACACCCACAAACACCCTCCCCATAGTAAATTAAAACATGTAGCCAACAAAACAACGTTTGAAACACAAGCATCAACCAAAAGCATAACACCAAAACCAGGAGCTGTTACATGTCATTTTCCGTGGTTAACTCATCAATACCCTTTTTTTTTTTTTGAACACTACTCATCAATAACTTCTGATCACCAAACAGATGCTGACATGACAAAACCATCGCATTTGATAAGTCAAACCAAATACCGTATCATACAGAGTAAAACAATCCCAATCTCAAATCGAATCAAAGTAATTAATGACAATCAAATCGAATTCAAACCCAGAAAATAAGAAGCACACACACACAGATCCAAGTGCTCATTAAGTCAAAAGCTTATCGATCCAAAAAAAAAAAAAAAAAGGTAACTACTTTCGTCATCATAGTATTGATTTGATTCAAGAAATTCCACAGAACAAAAATATGGGTTATATAAAAAAACGGGATCTAAGCAAATGGGCAAAAATAAAGTTAAGAAAATTTTGACCTGCTGCTGTCTCGCGACTTGTTCCCTCAGCCTGCTCGCTTGTTTCCTTATTGCATCCATTGCTCAAATCTGATCACACCTTTTTCTCCTTCCACCTTCGACTTCCCTTCGATTACCAGCTCGGCCAATATGAGAGATTCGTAATCGTGAAATCGCGTTGGCCTCCCAAGAAATTTCTCTGCTTTTGAACTTTTTTTTTTTTAATTTTCCTACACTAGAGTCTCTGGATCAGCCGGAAGTTTTCCAAAAGTTGTGTATTGGACTATTTAGGCCCATTGGGCTTAAAATCAAATCCAGTAGCTATTAAAAAAAATTTAAAAGGGAGGGGAAACAAAACTGGGCCGTGCGAAACCCTAGATTAATATATATATAAAAGAACAAGAAGCCTAATATAATTAGGGTTTACTATCTTAGTTGTTGAAGCCGCTTCTTCTTCTGTCATCTTGCTCCTCGTCGTCGGAGATCCCTAACCATGGCTGTCGGGTATGTTCCCCTCACGTTCCTAGGTTACTCTTTTTTCAGATTCTGTGTCTGAATCTTTCTCTCATTTTATAGGAAGAACAAGAGGATCTCCAAGGGTCGTAAAGGAGGCAAGAAGAAGATGTAAGTAAACAACATTCTCCTCTTTATTAAAAAGTTTTCATTTTTATTCTGTATATTTGAGTAAATGTTGGTATTTGATGCAGCGTTGATCCTTTCTCCAAGAAGGATTGGTATGACGTGAAGGCTCCTACTTCTTTCAAAGTGAGAAATGTTGGCAAGACTCTTGTTTCCAGGACTCAGGGTACCAAGGTAAATTTACTTTTAATTTAGAGAGATATTAGGGTTTCACTCCTTGCTTGTTGAGAAAGGAATTAGCTTTAATGTGTATATATGTGATTTTCAGATTGCCTCTGAGGGGTTGAAGCACAGAGTTTTTGAGGTTTCACTTGCTGATCTTCAAGGTGATGAAGACCAATCTTACAGGAAGATCCGTCTCAGAGCTGAAGATGTCCAGGGAAGGAATGTCTTGACCCAGTTCTGGGTATGTTCAAGACCTTTTTTTTTTCTCTAGAAACTCTTTTACAAAGCTTAAACAATGTAGTGTCTTTTGTAATAGGGTATGGATTTCACTACCGACAAGTTAAGGTCTTTGGTGAAGAAGTGGCAGACATTGATTGAAGCCCATGTCGATGTTAAGACCACTGACAGTTACACCTTGAGGTTGTTCTGCATTGCTTTCACAAAGAGACGTGCTAACCAGGTCAAGCGTACTTGTTATGCTCAATCCAGCCAGATCCGTCAGGTAATATATTACACAACGTAACATATGTATGGAAGTTACTGGGGTGTTTACTTAATTCTTTTTGTTTGATCAATGTAGATCCGCAGAAAGATGAGTGAAATCATGGTGAAGGAGGCTTCATCTTGTGACCTCAAGGAGCTTGTGGCCAAGTTCATCCCTGAGTCCATTGGAAGTAATATTGAGAAGGCCACACAAGGCATCTACCCATTGCAGAATGTGTTCATCCGTAAAGTCAAGATCCTCAAGGCTCCCAAGTTTGACCTTGGAAAGCTCATGGAGGTAAGTTTTGATATCACATTTATGTCTTGGTCTTGACTCTTGATTATGAAGAGGGTTGAATCTAACTTTGTTGTGTTCGTTTTTCTTGTTAGGTGCATGGAGACTACACAGCAGAGGATGTTGGTGTGAAGGTAGACAGACCAGAAGATGAGACAACTGCTGAAGAGCCAACCGAAATCATCGGAGCATAGAGGATTATAGATGTCTTTCTTTTTCGTTAAGAAAAAAACTAATGGTTATGGCGCCATTTTTTTAGAGTTTTTGTCAAGAGAACTCTACTTCAGTGTTGACTAGTTTTGAACTCAGCTTTTTTTTTTGTATGGATACTCAAATTTATTACTCTTTTGATTCCAACCTTCAAGTTCTAATCTTAAATCAATAGTTTCTCTAATCTATTTATGAAATTGACAACTTCAATTCTTAGATGTATAAATGCAGATTTGATATAATATTTACTGTTATCATAGATACTTTGAACACAAGAATAGAAAGATCAAGATACTTGGAATATAAGAATACAAAGATCACTAACTTGAGAATAACTTGCATTGATTGTACACAGATTTGAAGCGGTTCCATCACCTTGACATCCTAAAAACATACCAAACAAGAAATGAAAAAGGGGAAGGGTGATGATGCAGATTGAATTGAGGAGTAAGAGGAAATTGTGACACGTTCTCCTTTTGCCCCATTCCACCATCGTCACTCCTCACCCATACCAGCCTGTTCTTTCTTTTCTTATTGACATTATTTTACGTTTTTCCTCTTTGTTTTCAAAAAAATGTAAACCAGCCATTGGTATACACTAGCTTTCGAAATAAAAAGTTAAAGATACATAAATTTGTATAAAGACGTATACGAATATAAGTATAACACCACCAACTAAGGTTGGCCAAAATAAAATCAGTACCAAACTAAGTGATCGTGACGACTGACGACTCGTTCATAAAACCAAAAAAGATTCCAAATTAGGACTCTTATGTTCAAAAGCAGTAAGATATCTGATTTAATATTTGGTGATGATTATATTAATTCGGTTCAGTTAACATAAACTAAGAAGGAAAGCTGCATTATTGAAAGGAAAATACTTTATACATGATGACATGTATTTTTAAAAAAATGAAGATTGTTAAAGGAAGTTGGCTATAGTGGTGGCTTTGGTGAACTCCACTCCATCGGTGGTTTGCATCTTCTCAATATCCATCACTAGCAAAACCCACACTCTTCTTCTTCCTTTTTGTGTAGTGGTATGTATACTCGTATGTTAAAGAACTTTTTTCTTTGTTGAAAAAGAACTTAAAATTAGTTTCCTTTATTTGAACTTTTGTATATGTTGTTTTTGGGTTGGAGTCTTGAAGAGGTGTTTGAACTGAATTTGATTTTCAAAATTGTGTTCATTGATTAAATTTATATTTAATATATTTAGAAATTAGAAGCAATTGATGAAATAACATTTCAACCGTTTAATATTAAGTATCCTTTCGTAAGAAGACGTGGTCAACGCTATTGACAAGAGCAAGCTAAAATAAGCGGTGATATAACCCTTACACAAAAAATTTTAAAATAGCAAATTATAAAAAAAATCATCAATCAAACTGTATTGAAAAATGTGAAACGGACCTGACTTATTAATTTTCTGACGAAAGATAAGCCCAACCAAGCCAAACATCCACGTACAGAACTCATTGATTAGGTCCAAGGAAAAATGAAAATTTGAGAAAATAAATTGACGCAAGCAAACAAAAGGAAATCATAACGTTTTCTTCAGTTTTGTTGCTTCTAAAACAAAACCTAACAAGTAATTAATTAAATAAAGTAGGAACAACCAAAGGTTCAAATAATCAATTCTTTTGAGAAATAGTAAAACCAAATATATATACTATTATAATGAACAAACAAACAGAAAAGCAAAAAAAAAAAAAAAATACAAATAGTAACCCTACCTTGGGAAGACCTTTTACCCATATAAATCCAAGTTATGGATATGGGCAGTAGTTTGATGAATGGAGCCCATAGTATGACGTTAATGTTCAGGCTTGGTGCTGGTTTGCTTAGTCTACGGTCATGTGCTAAATACTGTGCAAATACTATAGAGATAAAGACGATGGCTTATTAAAAAGAAGCTGATCCCCGGTTTTTGATAAATAAACCATATTCTAAATTAAACAAAGAGGTGAAAAGAAATAAAAGGACACATCATTTTACACCAAAATGAAGAGGCAAATAAAGAAGACGTATAGCATTGATTCCGAAACTCCAATCTTAAGAATCATACATGAAAGAAGATTTTGTAATATTCCACAAACTATAATCCATTAAGAAAAAAAAAAAAGAGCTTTAACTTTTGGTATTGGAAGCACATCACACACAAAAACACAAAGTCTCTGTTTCACCTTTTAACCCATTCAAGTATCCCCTCCTTTAATTTCAGTGCCCCTCAGGCTCTTACTTTTCCCATTTATCTATCTATCTCTCTTTCCTCCTCTGTTTCTTCGCCTTCTCTCAGCTTTTCATCTTTATCAGGTAAAGAATTATGATAAGCATATCCCTGCACATATCTCTCTCTCCCTCTTTCCAATTTGTTAAAAAAGTTTGCATGCGCAGACCGGTTTTGTATATCATAAAGTTTAGCTTTATTTAGCTTGTATATGTTATATGTATGGTTCATGGTTGTTGTACTAGTGAGAACTAAAACCATGTCAAGTGTTGAAACTTAAAGAGATTTTATATGTATATGTGTGTATGAAAGAAAGAGTTAATGGAGCTGTGGACAGAAGCTAGAGCTCTAAAGGCAAGTCTAAGAGGAGAAGCTATTAAGCATCAGGTGATTGTATCGTCTGAGGAACTAAGCCGCACTTCTTCTGCTGAAGATTTCTCCGTTGAATATTTCCTCGATTTTTCAGAAGAAGTTCAAGAAGAAGAAGAACTCGTCTCTGTTACTTCTTCACATGAAGAACAAGATTCTTGTATCTTTAGTTCACAGCCTAGTATTTTTGATCAACTTCCTTCTTTACCGGTAAGTTTATAATCTTTCTTATAATTAAAGAAAATTAAGTTGAATTTTTATTTAATATTTTCTGTTTTTTTTTTTTTTTTTTAGGATGAAGATGTGGAAGAGCTTGAATGGGTATCTCGTGTTGTTGATGATAGTTCATCACAAGAAGTCTCACTTCTCTTAACACAAACCCACAAAACCAAACCAAGCTTCTCATCTCGAATTCCGGTTAAACCAAGAACCAAACGGCCTCGGAACAGCATAACCGGCGACCGGGTCTGGCCACTCGTTTCAACCAACCAACATGCAGCAGGAGAGCAGCAGTGGAGGAAGAAGAAGAAACAAGAACCGGTCATTGTGTTTCAAAGAAGATGCAGCCATTGTGGGACAAACACCACACCTCAGTGGAGAACCGGTCCGGACGGTCCAAAAACCTTATGTAACGCATGTGGAGTTCGGTTCAAGTCAGGTAGGCTATGTCCGGAATACAGACCGGCGGATAGTCCAACGTTCTCCAATGAGATTCACTCAAATCTTCATAGGAAGGTTCTTGAATTGAGAAAGAGTAAAGAGTTGGTTGAAGAGACAGGTGGAGGTATTACTAAATCAGACCAAGTCAAATTTGGCAGCCAGGTGGTAGAGAAGACTTAGGTAAAATGTAAACCTACTTTTTTTAGCATTATCTCTAGTGTTGTGTAATTTAACAACTTGCTTCATTACACTGGAAGTTGTTTTGGAATTAGTCTATAAAAAAATGGGTTTCTCTATAAAACACGATTATGTCAAATTTT
Organism: Eruca vesicaria subsp. sativa; assembly: GCA_932364175.1. Lineage (NCBI taxonomy): Eukaryota > Viridiplantae > Streptophyta > Magnoliopsida > Brassicales > Brassicaceae > Eruca > Eruca vesicaria. Next base: position 299,522 of record CAKOAT010486265.1, read on the forward strand.
TAATGATGTGAGAGACCACCACCACTACTACTAAGAATGATTTTGGTCCATGTAAGGTGTTATAGACTTTTTGTAAGTATGTGGCAAACTGTAATAGCTAGTATTTTAGTTATATTTTGCGTATCCTCTGTTATGACCAGAGTTTTTCTATGTCAACACTCAAATGATTCTCCTTAGCAAAGCAGCACAAACGCAGACTTTTTAATAAGCATAAAATGTTTAATATTAGACTGGTGACAACATTATTAACAACAACATAATAGCATGCCCATGTAGTATACTGACTTTCGTATAGCTTCAAGTTATTACTTCATATAATCTGCTACATAGAAACTTACAATAGAAGGACCACAGTTCCATGCATGGACCCTCTGGTCGGTAGTTTCAAAAAGATTATTTCATAAACTAAGTATCAAGAAAAGAGTAGCTTTATCACGTGCTGTCTCTCTGATCTTTCCCCAAGCGTATCCGTTACTGAAGAACTCTAAATCAAGTTTGCTTGGTTGCTCCAAGAGAACTCTTCTCACAACACGTGATTGCAAAGATTCCTGATAGTTTGTCCCTAAAAACTAGCTCACCAACAAAAGATGGTACAAGAAATCGAATGAAAGCATAATAGAGTAAAACAAATTATAAAGTCAAAGTATTCACGAGAAACATAATAATCTATATGGCCTCAGAAAATTTGGTTGATTCTGGTCCAAATAATAACAAATAAATAAGTAGTCAACAATCCGTTGTAGTCTAGCTGGTTAGGATACTCGGCTCTCACCCGAGAGACCCGGGTTCGAGTCCCGGCAACGGAGCTTTTTTGGTTCAGTTTTTGGTTCAGTTTTTGGTTCAGTTTTTGGTTTAGGGCCCAGTCTAGTAAAACATCCCCTTTTGGACCATGAATTGGGTTCATTTATTAATGGGCTAATAGCCCAACTAAAATTTCCTCCTCAGTCCCTCTACCTGGTTCAGAAGGTTAGACGAAGAAGAAGAAGTAAGAGAGTGTAAGAGAGAGACTCGAAATCAAACCAGAAAAACAAAAATGAGCGGAGTATCGACGGCGGCGTATTTTGCGCGGCGAGCGGCGCAGAAGGAGAGAGTTCGAATCCTCTATCGACGTGCTCTCAAGGATACTCTCAATTGGGCTGTCCATCGCCATATCTTCTACCGCGACGTAAGCTTTTTCCCCTCGCATTCACAAATCTCGCGTTTCGGTTTTTGATTCGGTTATCTTTGTTCCTCTTCTCAGGCTTCTGATCTGCGTGAGAAATTCAATGCCAACCAAGACGTGGTATTACTCTCTTCCCATTACGCCTAGGTTGTTCAGACTCTCTTTGTATGTATAAAGTTTAATGCTTTTTCTAATGTTTGATGTGAAATCTTCAAGCTTTGTTTCACACGTGCGTGTGTACAATGCTAATGTTCCATACTTCACACTCTAGAACGAGCTCTGCTTTTATATGCGATCCACTAGCTTGTAATTAAGCTTTTGATTAGATTACTACAACATTGGTGTTTGTGAATTTAAAGTTTTGAGTCTGTTGTCTATGTTTCTCATTGTTTGTTTGTTGATATGGTCATGTGTAGGAAGATGTTGACAGAATCGATAAACTGATTGCTCATGGTGAAGCAGAGTACGACAAATGGCGACACCCTGATCCTTATATCGGTTAGCATCTTCTAACCGATTTAATTAAATGTTTGTTAGGTTTATGGAAGGCCTGTTATTATAGAGAACAAGAACGGCTCCACTTCTTGAGTTGGATTTTAAATGACGCACGTTTACTTTTTGTTTTGTAGTTCCATGGGCTCCTGGTGGCTCAAAGTTCTGTAGAAACCCCACTCCGCCTGCTGGGGTAAATTCTTTCTTCTCAACACTCGTCATTATCCATTGTTATAATCCTCACTTTCTTATTCACAAGTTCTCTCATCTTCTTGTGTCACTGATGCAGATTGAGATTGTGTACAACTACGGTCAAGAAGACAACCCATAAACCTTACTTTCCTTATTTTCATACATATCAATAAAAGTAAGTTGGATCATTGATCAGAGGCTCATGTTGCCTTCGTAGAAAATGTTTCGTTTAAGTCTCATAAATGTCCCAGGATACATGACTTAACGTAAACTACTAAGTTGTTAAAGTTTCAATGGTGGTTGTTTATCGACTGCAGATTCAACAGATTGAAGCATCCGGTGGCTTTATGTTTCAGAAGATTTATTCAAGAACTTTCAAGGTTGAAACTTTGAGGAACCAATTGTAGTTTTTAAAGATGTTTCGTTCCAATAAGACGCTTAAGTTTTGAAGATGTTTCGAACTTGGTTTGTATTTCTTCATGAGAAAATTATTTCCAGCTGCTCTTTAGCTTCCAAACATGTGAATGAACCACAATTAATTATGGGGTAATTTCAAATTTATCGCCAACAAAGTTGAAGCTACTTTTCAAATTTACCCTTAAAATGATAACTATTTACTTAAATATCTTTTATTGATAGAAACTTAAACCACACGACCACCTCTCTCACACTCAGAGGTAGTACCTACTCAACCCTGAGATTATTGAACGCAGCTGAAAAGAGAGTTACTCACTGATGCCCTCCTCGGTCGCGAGATACGGCATGTTGTGGAACGAACGGTCGAGACAAGCAGCCACATTCTTGTACTCATTGTCATCTTCTACTTCTTCACCACCTCCTTTGGTACGCATCACTTCCTCTGCTCGGTGCTTTAATGTCTCAAACATTAGCTCAGGCTCATGCTGCACTGCTCGGAGAACATCAGAAGTGGACTGGCCAGGCACGGCTCTGGTCACTGCAAAGCCATGTGGCCCATCACTCTGCAAGACACGGACAACACTTGGCCCGCCAAAGAGATTATGAAGTCCACCCATAGACTCCTCATAAGACCCACCAAGGAATAAACCCAATAAGTACCTTCCTCCACCTCCATAGCTGTCTATCTCATGCAACGGCAAGCTAGACTCGCCGCCTATGAACTTATCAATCCTCCCATCACTGTCACACGTTAAATCAGAAAATACCCCACGAGCCTCAGGCTTTTGATCGAGCTTGTGGATAGGAACTATAGGAAACAGCTGTCCACACACCCAGTAGTCAGGAGTCGAAGTGAACATTGATAAGTTGATGTTGTAAGCCTGAACCGGATCCGACCCATTTATAGCTTTCAAAACCCATTCACATAACCCGTCAACAGAAGCTAACTGCTCGATGCTCAAAACACCATCCTTGAAACCCTCAACACATCTCTTTTTTAGCTGTTCCACGTAAAGTAGAGACTTTTCTTGGTCTCCACGCATCACAGCAGCGTAAAGATCTTCCTCACCTCCGAGCAGGAACTGGATTTCATCAGGCTTTGGTTGGTGAGCCATTGGTTTAACATCGGAGGCAGCTTCAAAGATCAACACAGAGTGATGAGAGACTGTTGCTCTTCCACTTTCACTGCATATCACCGGATGTTTCACCGATCTCCGGTCACATACATTTCTGTTGATGGGAATAAACAACAAATTGAGGTAAGTATCCGTTTTAGGGTTTGTATATTGATTATGTATATGAATAATTTACAATTCATTAGACTCGTATTCAAACATTACTCGTCCGGCCAAAAACATATTAGTCTCTTAATGGTGGACAGAGATGTAAAACGTTTCCATAATTAAAGCAAAACAAATTAAGATAAATACTAGTTTTAGGGTTTGTATATTGATTATGTATATGAATAATTTACAACTCAATAGACTCGTATTAAATCATTATTCATCCGGCCAAAAAAAATATTAGTCCCTTAATGGTAGACAGAGATGTAAGAGCATATGCAACCAACCATGAGATTCATAGTAGTCCTTATGAAAAATGGTATTTCAGATTTGGTAAGAATAATTCAAATTTTTTTTTCAAAATAAAAAAAAAAAGAAAAAAAGTATGACCATTTGCGGACTGTCACGTGTCTTGTGGACCCGCAAATAGTTTAAGAATTCACTAAGAAATCTTTATTTAGGGATTTTAAGGATCGAATCTTTAATTTTTTATAGGATATCGATTATTTAATTATTTTTTTTCTAAAGACTTCCGTTGCGAATGCTGTAATACATTTGCAGAATTAACAATACCTTATAGAAGCTACAACAGTTTCAGCATACTCCAGGAGAGTATAAGCAACAGATATATGACCTTCTCCAGACTTAGACCCGTCATAGTCAATCCCCAAACCACCACCAACATCAATAACTCTCATGTTAGCACCAAGACGCACAAGCTCACAGTAAAGCTGAGCAGCTTCGGAGACACCATCAGATACCAAAGAAGTCGATGGAATCTGTGAGCCAATGTGAAAATGCAAGAGCTGGAGACAGTCAAGCATACCAAACTCTCTAAGCTTCGCCACGACACGAACAATCTGAGCACTAGTCAATCCAAACTTCCCCTTTTCACCAGAATTGGACCCGTAATGATTAGTTTGTTTGGTTCTAAGCTTAGCTCTTAACCCAATGACAGGCCTCACGTTCATCTTTTTGCTCAGGTCGATAACAAAGTCAAGCTCATGTTCTTGCTCGAGGACAATCATAGTGTTGAACGCAAGCTTTCTCCCGAGGAGAGCCAAAGAAACATACTCCGCGTCTTTGAAGCCGTTACAGATGAGAAAGGCGTCAGGGTTACCTTTACACAAACAGTTCATAGCGAGAAGGATCTCCGGTTTAGAACCAGCTTCCAAACCAAACCGGAAAGGAGAACCGAAATTCACGATATCCTCCACAATGAACCGGTCTTGGTTGCATTTAACCGGAAAAACACCTTGGTAATGAGAACCGTACTCCTGACTCTTAACCGCGAAATCGAACGCGGAGTTGAGACACTCGACCCTGTGCTTCAACACGTCAGGGAACCGTACGATGAGAGGGAACTGCAACGCTAAACCACCTGAGGATTTGGGATCGGTAACACTCTTAACTACATTCATTAGATCGATGTCTTGGTGAGGCAGAGTGTTGGAGCCATGAGGGCTAACGGAGATGTTACCGGAAGAGTTTGCGGCGAAGTAAGGAGCTCCCCATCCGTCTATGCCGTATAGAGAGGCGGAGAGAGAGGGATTCCAAATGGAAGAGATGTCGGAGGAGGAGGAGGAAGTTGGTGACGTCGGGATAAACACGTCAGCGGCGGTGGGGAGAGAGGTGTCGCTGGAGAATATGTAACTATTATCGATGCAACCTAAAGCAGGCATTTTTTTAGAGAGAGAGGGATTGAAGAAGAGAAGCTTGAGGATGATGAGGCAGATTACACTCTACTTGTTTATATAAAGGGAGGGAAAAGCAAGCAGACAGATTTGGGCCGTGGGGACTATTTCCTTTTTTAGCATTAGATTTTATTTCCTAGATTCACCTGGGTGCTCTTTTATCTATTAACTAGGATAAGACCCGCGCCTTGCGCGGAATGAAGCTATTTTTTTATTATGTTTTTAAATATGAAACAATAGTTCGGTTTCATTCGGATTAGAGGTGTTCAATCCGGATATCAGAATTCGGTTCGGCTCGATTTTTTGGTATTTCGATCATTAAAATATAACTAATTCTAAATCTATATGTACTTCAGTTTGATTTGGTTTATATACCATCGGTTTTCAGTTTATTCAATTTTATACCAAAAAACATAATTATTTAGTTTGAGATTATATTATATATTATACAAATATATAATATGATCATATTCAGAGTCATATTGTCACAGAGTCATTTATTAAAAAATATTATATATTTAAGTAAAAGAATAAAAAACAAAAAAAGCTTCTATCATCTAATAAAATGATCAAATCTAGAATTAATATCAAAACACTAAATTTTGAAAATAAAAATTAAAAACAAAACAGAAGCATGAAAGAAAAGTTTTTATATTCTTCCATATTAGTATTCATCAAACCAATATGTCTTCGATTGAACACAACTCTGTTTGTTTAAAGATAAAAAAAAGTTGTAAAGAATTTCAACTAATTGTTGTCCATCAAATTTATAATCTTTACTTCAATTTAGTTACTGTTAAAAAAGCAAAAGATCAAAATAAGAAGTCTTAGTTGTAATAAATTGTTAACTATTTACAAATTATAATTATAGTTCAACTCATGTAACAAATAGATATTCATGCGTCGTTATAAATATATACATATTTACATGTTTCAATTTAATCGATTATAAATCAAACCATATCCAAATCATATGGTTTTTATAAAATCACATCCATTCGGTTTGTATGGTATATACCAAAAATAACCATATTATCGATTGTTAATATCTTTTAAAAATATAAAATTAAAAAAAGAACTAAGATACTTAAATCATTGATAACAAAAAATTTTAATGTGAAAAATTTAATAAGTTTATAATTTATAAATGTTCTTGAAAATTTTGAAATTAAAATATTTATGTAAGCTTATATGGTATATAGTTTAATCTGCATATATATATTTTTTTATTATTGAATGATACTTTTTACTTATATGGTTTTAAAATCATGTATATCTTTTTTATAATAAAATGTTAAACTATTGATCATTAATTTTTAACATAATAATTTTAATAGTTTAGTTATTTATTCTCGTCGTTTCTTAAAATTCAAAATATAACTTATACTAAAAAATCTAAAGTTTAATTTTATAGCTAATTTGATTGTTTAATTTATTTTAATAATATAAAATTAAAGAAAAATGATAGAGGATATATAAACTGTTATCAAATATTTATTATTAGAATCATTAATTGTCATATATATATATATATATATATTAGTCATTTATGGTAATTCCGTAGATTTTATTTATGGAAATAAAATAAAATAGTAATTATATCTTAGGGAACAATCATTAAGTGTCATATATATATATTAGTCATTTATGGTAATTCCGTAGGTTTTATTTATGGAAAGAAAATAGCATATCATATCTTTATATCATATAGTTTGACTAATTAATGTATCTATCAACCTATAAAAATCCAATGTGGACTTACTTATTTTTTAATTGAATCTAATTGACTACCTAATTGAATGACACCTATACATTGGGGCCTCTTTTAATTAATACAAAATTGAGGTTACATCTTTTCAAATGTTCCTCAATTAATATATAGGGGATTACCATTTCTCTGATTAGTATAAAAGGTTTATAACCAAACATGTCTACGCATTATATCACCAACAAAGTCAATTAGAAATATAGCTACTGTTTCTTCAATTTAAATTTTGTTATCTGACAGAAAATTTTAGTAAAAAATAAAAATATATACATATAAATAAATTAATATCAAATGATGATGATCTGATACTTTTTTTTTTGTAAACTGCTTGCAAAATGATGATCTGATATTAGTGTTACCATTATATAATTATGCGGACTGAAATTCTTGTGACCTGTTACGTAAATATAACAATTTCAATTAAAAAAGTATAAAAAAATAAATTAATATTAAAAGATGTTATGATATTAGTGTTTTACCATTATATAATCACGTGGACTGTTTTTCCAAAAAAAAAAAAAAATCACGTCGACTGAAATTCTTGTGACCTGTTATATATATAGAAAGTAAATGTTGTTGCCTATATTGGTTCTCATTTTGAACCTGGTACTTCTACCCGTAGGAAACGGTTTTACTGGAACAAGATTTTGTGTTGGTAATAAACACTCAGCTAGGAGTAGTTGCATGATGTCTCCTATGTGCTTCTTCTTTACTCTCTATTTTTAGGTTAGAAATTTTTAACATGTATAGCTCGTCTAAGTTACTAATTATAGAAGATGATTAAAAGTAAAATATCTTCGTTAAATTGTTATCAATATACAAGTGTTCCTTTATATACAAGTGATTAAGAGTAAGTTAGCTATATGTGATTTACTTACGTCAATATTAAGTGCATACAATTAACTTTAATAGGCCTCTCAAGATGGTGCCATAACACTGTGAAGATCCATCTTGGACATCAATCTATTGAAAATTGTAGGGTGAAGAGGTTTAGTCAAGGCATCAGCCAACTGATTTTCAAATCTAACATGAAAAGTCTTCGGCCGATCAGCTTGAATCTTCTCACGGATAGAATGGCATTCACGCTCTATATGTTTGGTTCTTTCAAGGAAAACATGATTCTTGGCAATGTGCAATGTTGCGGTATTGTAACAATAGAGAATATAACATGAGTAGAAAGTGAAGGACAACCCAAATCAGCAAGCCTTCGTGTCAACCACATGATCTCATTCTCAGTAGCAGATATCGCCATGTATTCAGCCTTGACTGAAGAATGAGAGACAACATGTTGTTTGTTGGACTGTATGACTCAGTTCTAATTCTAATAGTTACTGTCTTTGTTTTACTGCATGGCCCGATATTATCAAGATCCGAAAGGACCACATCGAGCTAAGTAGACCAAGACTTATTTTCCAGTTGAATGGATCAGATTATTCCACGTTTTAGTTTTGTTGAATGATACAACCTTAACCAATTTTCTTGGCTGTTAATACCATATTTTAAATGTGCGTACTGGCCATGCTTTATTTGGAAGTATGTAATAAATTGTTATCAGCCCTCTACGTATTAAGCGGGGCATCCTTTATTTGGAAGCATGGAAATAAATTGTTGTCAGCAGTCTACGTATTAAGTTAAACCTATGTCAGAAAGTGTTCTACTTTCTTATCATATATATGTATGCGTTCATCGGAAGTTCAGAACCATTTTCCGGAACGATCTTTAAGGTATTTTATCAAAGGATACTATATTTTTGTGTTAAAAGTTGACCAAACTATTGGATGACATGTCATACACTGATACACAAACAACATTTGAAGTGGATTATGTTGCTAATGTTACATACGACATAAGTCTCAAATGATGAACAATGACCGAAAAATTATTGTCTTGGTAACCATTCGAACTAATATACAACGTAGTAAGAAATAGTTGTGGTTTTCAGTTAAAACAGGCTTCATCTTTGGGGCAAACTCATTTTTGTTAGCTCAGTTCATCAACGGAGAAACTATAGGAACTATATTGGAATATAAAAAACGACATATTTATATTCAAACAGTATAACTAAGATTGCGGATCACATCACAGTATAAGATAATCAAAAACTAATAAGAAAACTTAATTAAGAAAAATACAATTTGCTTCACAATCTGTTCAAAATACAAACAAATACCATGGATTTTCTATTTCCAGAAGTAAATAGGCCATGTATATTGATAGTTTCTCACTGGAAAACTCAATAATAAATAATTTAGAAAAGACAAGAAACAGTGTTTCTGGGAAGAAATCCATATAGATCTTTTAAAAACTGTAATAACACGTGTAACAGTTTGATTTATTCAGTTATTAAACCAATAAAATTAATTAATTCTTGTAAGAGTGTCTCTTGTAGTCTCTTAAACATTTACAATGTTTATTTTAGATTTTTTTTTCTTTCTAAAAACTCTCTTATAGAAAAGTTTTGTTCTAATGAATGTCTTTATAGTTCTTTTTTCAGTATAGATGAATTTTATTTTTATTTCTATATTAGAGATAAAGACAGATGGAAGGATATTTTAGACTATGATTAACTTTAATCTTTTAACTGGGATTCTTAGTTTCAATTAAGAAATAATTCTAAGAAAATATATAAAGACAGATGGAAGGATATTTTAGACTATGATTAACTTTAATCTTTTAACTGGGATTCTTAGTTTCGATTAAGAAATAATTCTTAGTTTTTTTATATTTTAATTAAGAAAAACTAAGGATTGTCTCTTAAATAAGAGATATAAGAATCATCTATTAATAAAAAAATAGAAAAAATAATACTCCCTCCGTTCCTATAAGATCCATGTTCTGGGAAAATATTTTGTTTCAGAAAGATGTATATTCTATGTTTTCTATGAGAAAATTACAAGTTTCAAAAAAATTAATTGGTTATATTAGATTACTATTGGCTAAAAATTGTTGAAAATTGAAAGTTACTGAAAACGATAATGATTTAATGTATTTTCTTAATATGTGTGAAAACATTAGAAAATCTATCTTTTAGGAACACAGTAAGTAATTAAATTATAAGTTAAAAATTTCAGATAAAAGACCGGAATTAATCATACCCTAACAGACGTCTCAAAGGGTGAGGACTTATTTGCGGCCCCTGTAATTAAAATTGTTTATTACCTGTCTCTCCAACTAAATGTTTAACAATTAAAGCACGTTTATACATTTATTACAATAGTTATTGCGAATGTGAAAGGTTACAAAGTTGCAGAAAGATTTAGGTGTTGATTGTTACTTGTTTTTAAAATGGTTTTCTGGTTTTTGTTTTTCAAAACCCATTTTTTTCTTCCAATCAAGTTTTTGAAGAAATAAATTTCTAAAATCTAGGGAAACAAATTTTTGTAGTAGTTATTTAATTCAAACCAAAAACCAAAAACCAAAAATTGTGTTTTTCTGATTTCTATCAATTTATGTTGATTCTTGTATTTTTTGTATTTAAAGATTTGATTTTTATGTAATAGAAATTTTCTCATATTTATCCATGATCACCCTCCTCCCTACATATATATATATCACCAACATGTATACTAAAATCCATATATTTATTGAAAATATAACAGAAACTCATTTACATATTATTCACCAATTATTTGTGTTTAATGAAAAACAAGAACACGGACAATCCCATTAATTTATACTCTTTCCGTTTCATTTTAATTGTCATTCTACATTTTTGCACACAGATTAAGAAAACATTTAATTTTACATATTTTCAAGAAAAAACACAATTACCTATACACCTAACCATTTTCAACCAATAGAAAAATAGAATATTATATAAAAGAAATAAATTTTATTTCGAAACTCTAAAACGACACTTATTTTGAAACGATTTTTTCTTCCAGAATGACAATTAATTCGAAACGGAGGGAATATATATTTGGACATGTAAATAAATAAATTTAAATTTATAAGGATTAGATTTTTTAAAAAACTTATCAATAAAATTAACTTAATTGTTTAATATTCATTTTATTTTAAATTTCATACATTGTTCAAAAGAAACTGTTGTCCTATAAAGACCTTCTAGAAACATGTATACTATGTTATAAATAAGAGGAGAAGAGAAACAAAAAAAAATAAGTAAAACCTGAAAAACAAAAAAAATTATTAAAAGTTTTTAATGGACACCACTACAATATCGGAACACTTCCATTGGTGTTTATTATACCGAAACGTGTAAGAAACATTTCGTTAAAAAATTTACTAGGTAAACTTGATGGGAAACATCCCTTATATATTATTTGAGAAGCATTACAACATGTTTTGGTAGCTACATGTCATCATGAGAATGCTTCTCAAATTTACTAGAGAAAAATGTTGGTCCATATAAACATATAATATACTTTTTATTAAACTAAACATAAACTATTATTATTGCTTTTCATTATTTCCTTAAATAAATTTACGGAATTACCTAATATGGTTATAAGATATATATGACAATTAATGATTCGAATATGAAGATTTGATAAAAAAATTTATAGGCTCTACTATTTTTGTTAAATTTATATTATGAAAATAAATTAAAAAATAACATTAACTATATAACAAAAAATATTAGATTTTTTTATATATGTTATATTTTGAATTTTAAAAAATGACTATAAATTAATAAAACATTTAAATATTTCACATATAATATTTTTTATTAATAAATGTCCTATATATTAATCATGGAACATTACAACATTTTTTTGTAGC
>CAKOAT010486265.1:311397-417202 GCA_932364175.1 Eruca vesicaria subsp. sativa
AAATTTTTAACCAAAATTGGTTAGATATCCAAACGGATTCAAAATTTTGGTATTTAGATTACCAAAAACTGAATCGAAATATTTCAGGTATCCAAGTGCTCGAACCAGATTTATATACTTAAATATATTAATATATTTTTTAAAATGTTCCAAAATACTTAGAAATATATAAAACAGTTAAATGCATATTTAAAAAATATCTAAACGATACTCCAAATACCAAAAATATTTAAAATATTTATTTATTTATTTTTCCAAATATTTATGATAAAGCAATTTTATGTTAAGTTTAAGTATTTTGGCATTCATTTTCAAATTTATATGTTATATATTATTTTTTACTTTTAGATTTTGAAAATTTTAAAGTATATATGAATTTCAATCTTTTTTATAAAAAAAAATAAATGGATTATCCGAAACTAAACCCAATCTGAACCTGCAAAAATTCGAACCAAACCGCAAAGATCTAAACCAAACAAAATCTAACCGAACCAAATGGTTTCCAAATGCCTATCTCTAATCAAATGTAAAAAAATTATGATAGCAAAATATATATTTAAATACAACATATTTTTAAAAGCTCACTCCGCGCATGGCGCGGGTTATCATCTAGTCGTAGTTAAAAGAAAAGGAGTGTAACACACAATTACTCTTACATAAGAATATGTGCTAAGCTGGTGATTAACTTCTTTCACCGTTTGAATGTATGAAAAAACACACAATGGGAACTCGAGATGGATTTGCGAAAGCAAACTTCTTTTACAAATAAATATATTTTTCTTTTTTTATCAAAACAAATAAATGTATTTAAACTTCCTCAGAACAATACAAGAATACAGAGACATAGCAAGCTCCTCAGAGCTCTTTATTACAGTCACAATAAGAGAACCCCTACAACCCGAAAGCAAACCAACGAAAGAGAGAATAGGGGATGAAGATAGGTCGGTTTGCTTCCGAAACAAAGTTCCAAGAATCCAGCAAATCTGTTGGTTCCCGATGATAAATACTAAAGAACAAAAGAACAAAACGCACACAGAACGAAAAGGAAGTACACATTCTCTCATTCTCAGAACGATGGTGGTCACATTCTCATTCTGCTCTAGACTGGCCAGCTCTAGAGGAGAGGATGATTCCAACAATAAGCCCGTAAAGAGCAAGCGCTTCAGCGAAAATAAGGATAAGAATCATCCCAACAAAGAGCTTAGGCTGCTGAGCATTTGCCCTGGAGAAAACAAATTTCCAAAATGGACAAGTCAATCACCAACGTTACATATACATTCATTTGTGAAGTATATTAGAAGTTGACAAACCTGACACCGGCGTCACCGACGATACCAATGGCCATACCAGCGGAAAGACCAGCAAGACCACAAGCGAGACCAGAGGAGAGGTGAGCATAACCATCAAAGAGGTAGTAAGACTTAGCCTTGGGGTTAATACCGGTACTGATGATAACAGCAATAATCAAACCGTAAATACCCAAGACACCAGCCATAACAACGGGGACAATGGACTTCATCACCAACTCTGGCCTCATGACTCCCATGGACGCCACACCAACCCCACTCTTTGCCGTTCCATAAGCTGCTCCCATACCTAATCCAATTAAAAAGTCCCAACACATTCAAAACAATCCTTATAAGATGATTAAGATTAAACAAGATCACTCGAATTATAGCTTCGTATGCTCAATAAATCATACAACGGAAATTAAAATCGCATTGAAATCGAATTGAATCTCATATCATATATACAATGGTGGTTGAAAAGCATAGATCAATCAGATTCATTTGATCGAACCTAAAAAACTTATTTGTCAATGAATCCTATATAAGCGATCAGCGTAGTTTACGAGGCGATTCTCAAGCAATTATACAAATCACAGACGTTTATTCCAAGAAACCAGGAAGAAGATAACGAACAAGGATGCAGATCAAGCGGATTGGGACTACAAATTTGGAAAAAAAAACGAAATGATGCGAAGAGAAGAAGAAAGGGGAATTACAGGAGAAGACGAGTGCGGCAGCAGCGCCGAGGAAGCCGAAGAAAGGAGCAGTTTCATCGCCGCTGAAGGTAGACATGTTGAAGATTTGGATCTGAGAATCTGGTGAGCGAGTCGATGATTGAAATCTGGCGAGAGAGAGATGGTGCAGCGTGGATATCGCTGCTGCTTTTATTTTATTTTTATTCAGATGAGTGGAAGGGAGCAACGTAGCTTTGTTCTTTTTTTTTTTAACATCAGAGAGACTACCACGTCCTTTTGGGCCTACTTGTTATTCACTTAAAGCCCACTTTCTAATATGTCAGCCTTTAATCAAAGCTAAACAATTGTTTTAGTTTTGCATTTTCAATTTGATGGAGGAACACAAATTTCAAATCGGTTTACTTCTTCTACTAGCAAAACAACAAAGACATTGTTACACTGATTCATCCAAAAATGCAAAAGAAAACATTTCATTGGAGAAGCTTTCAGGATCCCACACTGAGGAAGGAGCCATGTGAGTTTATATATATCCGTATTCATCTTCTCTAGTTCTCAATCCGGGTCATCAACTTCTTCCTTATACTCTTCTCTAAACTTCAGGCAAATCATGAAAAAGGATGTTATCTACAGAGTCAAATGATTAGAAGGTTCTTGGTGCATGAATGTGAATGATCTTATCCTAGATGAGTTGAAAAGATGATGACTCACCGAGGGGAAACTCTTAGTAAACTCACTCGGGCTCGGTTTGCTAAAACTGTTTCAGACCTTTTACTTTACATAGATGATGTCTTCGTCGGGGTCATCTACTCCCCAATCTTGATCATCCTCTGGTGAATCAGATATCTCTGGCTCTCCTTCGCTTCCTTTCTCAGCTTTTATTTTGTCTAGTATCGCGATTACCTGAAACAATCAACAAAACTTCAGTTTCTTGTGATGGTTATACAAATGAAGATCAGACAAAATGAGACAGTTGCTTGACTGAATAGCAACAACTAGCAATATCCGGCTCTGGTTTTTCATTGAAGACATCCAAAGAATAAACAACTAGGTGAAGACTATGTAATGCTATATGTTCTATAAAAGAGATCAAGCTATAGATTATGTATTAATCTCATAAAACGCAGGTAACATAGTTCGTTTCAGTGAAAGATTCATTTACTAACCGTACGCATAATTTTTCTTAAAAAATGCAGAGATATAATTAGTTAGTTTGTAGTGAAAGATAGAATAGAAAGGCTTACCCTGCTTCCTCTTTCCATGGATTCATCCTCAATGAATCTAACCTCAGGCGTCAATCTCAACTTCATTCGCTTCCCAAGCTCACTCCTAACGTACTTAGCTTTCGATTTCAACCCCGCTATTGCAACGTCTTTCCCTCTATCATCTCCAAACACCGATACATATACTTTCACAATCTACAACCCACCAAACAAACCATTTCATCTCCAAAGAAAACATTTTTCAGCTTTTAACGTCTCTCTAAGTAATAATAAGTATAATCAAAATTCAATTCAAGCAGAGAAAGGGTTTTGTATAATGAAAAGGCCCCAACTTCTACATCATCCACATGAATTACATATACAGTAAAGTTTCTTACCTGCAAATCATTGGAGACTTCGACATCACTGATGGTGGTGAGAGAAGAGAGGTAGCGGTCGGCTCCAAGTGCAGCTTCAGGCAACACGGCGTGTTGCAATACAGTGTCTGTGAGAAGCATGTCGGAGAGCTCCCTCATTATCTGTTTAGCCACCATCTTCACTCTTCTCGGGTTCGCCATACACTTCACGCTCCTCTGGCGCACAGAGAGGTTCGTACGGAGGCTACCCGGAGCAGTTGATTGCGGAAAGTTGAAAGATTGCGTCTTGAAACGGACGGTAGAGATTGGCGGATGGAGAGCGAAGATTAAGCAAGACTGGTGGGCGTGGAACACGTTAGCCATCGCCACAGTGGATCCTTTATCTCCTAACTCCTCTGTTCTATTATCGGTCGGAGAACGAAGTAGGAACGAAACAAGAACAATATCCAGTAGTGATGTATTTGAGGGTATATCTGTAATTTTACACAGCCAACGGTGACGTGGAAGAGTTTAATCCACGTATACCGAAATCAGTTTGAGTTGAAACCGAAATAACCATTACGATTTTAGATTTTCAGAAACTCTGCTTAAGAAGTTTGCAAATGAGACAAAACGAACACAACACTTTCAAAAGATTCTTCAGACAAGAACAACCTCTTGTCTAGACTTGAAAATAATAATAGTAAGTATGCAACATTTAGGTCAAATGGATCAAAATTCAACAAAGTTTTCGTCATCATATAACTCCATTAGTACCCAAAATTGTTTCACTTCGTCACCTATCGAACCCAACCTCCTTCAATGTTGTTAATACCTCCAACGAGACCATCATCGATAAAGTCTCCACCTCCTCGCTTCACCTTATCCTCCGTAGGCTTCACCGGATAGTTCCCTGTGAAGCAAGCATAGCAGAAGGTTTTAGAATCCTCCTCCCCGAGATGTTTCTTCAACGTTTCAATGGACAAGAAGGCAAGAGAGTCGCTTCCGATGTAATCCCTGACTTCATCAACACTCATCCTATTCGATATCAACTCCTCTGAGCTAGGCGTGTCCACACCGTAGTAACACGATGCAATGATAGGAGGACTCGCAATCCTCATGTGAACCTCTTTAGCACCAGCTTCTCTCAAGAGACGCACAATCTTCGACGACGTCGTTCCTCTAACGATTGAGTCATCCACAACAACAACTCTTTTCCCTTCCAAAACTCCACGGACAGGAGACAGCTTCAGCTTCACTCCAAAGTCTCTGATCTTCTGAGAAGGTTCAATAAACGTCCTTCCAACGTAATGAGACCTAATCAACCCTTGCTGAAACGCTACACCGGATTTAGCAGCGTAACCCAGAGCAGCCACAACACCAGAGTCAGGCACAGCGATCACCACATCGCAATCAACAGGTGACTCCGTAGCTAAAATCTCACCAAACACATGCCTAGACTCATACACAGACCGACCAAACACGATCGAGTTCGGTAACGAGAAGTAAATATGTTCGAAAATACACTGCTTTGGTTCAGGATGAGGCATCAAACACTGAGACTTGACACCATCTTTATCCACAACCAAAACCTCACCAGGATGAACCTCTCTCTCATAAGTAGCCTCAATCAAATCAAGAGCACAAGTCTCCGAAGCAAACACAACAGCTCCGTTACTTCTCCTACCCATCACCAAAGGTCTAAACCCGTGCGGGTCACGAACCGCCACAAGCTTATCCTCAGTAACAAACACCATCGAGTAAGCACCTTGTAGCTTCTCACAAGCATCAACAATCCTCATGAAAAACGGTCTAGCTTTTGAAATCGCAATCAAATGAAGCACGACCTCGGTATCAGAGCTAGTATTAAAAATCGAACCGTTCTCTTCTAACTCAGCTCTTAGCTTCGTGTAGTTAACTAAGTTCCCGTTGTGTGCAACACCTACGGAGCCGAATCGATACCCCGCGACGAAAGGCTGGACGTTTTTGAGCATCGAGGAGCCGGCGGTTGAGTATCTGACGTGGCCGATTGCTATGTCGCCTGGTAACTGGTCGAGTTTGGACTCGTTGAAAACCTCGGAGACAAGACCAACACCTGTTATTGTCTGAAGGACTTTATCTTTACTAACGGTTACGATACCTGCACCTTCCTGGCCTCGGTGTTGGAGCGCGTGGAGGGCTAGGTAACAGAGGCGTGAGGCTTCTGAGTCGCCGTAGATTCCGACGACGCCGCACTCCTCACGAGGCTTCTCGTCGTAGTCATCGTTGTCGTCGAGGGCGAGAGGGTGGTTTGCGTTTTTCGAGGAAAGAACTGTAAGAGGAAGAGAAGGAGAAGAGGAAGAGAGGGAAGCGGGGAGAGGAGAGAAGGAGGAGGAGGGTTTAAGGAGAGGAGTACGGGGGAAACGGAGAGGCTTGGAGGGTTTGTTGGGTTTAGCATTGAGAGAGAGGGAAGATGAGATGGTAGAAGTGGCCGCCATGGAAGATGATGATGGTGGAGGTTTGTGAGGGCAAAGCGAAACAAATGCCTCTTTTAGGTTTTTTGTTTTTTTAGTTTAAATTTTGTTTTAAGGGTCAATTTGGGGAAGGATTTATGACTGAGTATGTAGACCACACGTCAGTGAAGTGACCGCCTCACCCTCGAGTAGTATCTTTTTCCTTCGTCTTTAATTCTTCCCCCTTTGATATTTTCAGTGGAGAATCTCTATTTTATTCGTGGTGGGTCCCTTATTTCTAGAATTTTTATTTTTGTGGCTTACAAAATAGCTCAAATTGCAAACTGTGAAAACCGGATTGGTATGTGGTTAAGTCGGTCGAACCGATAATTATCTTTGTTTGATAAAATGTTCTCTACCATTTCCAAGACTAATGTTCATTTGGTGGTTCTGAGTAATGATGACCCATTCACTGACATAAATCGTGATTAACTTTTCTTTTTCTTTCATTCTCCTTTGATCCAAAAATAGAGAAAGAACATACGGAAAGAAAAAGGGCCTTTTATACATATACATTATACAGTGTATGCTCCTAATTCCTTTCCATAAAAAGTGATTTTGTCCAGCAAACGTGTCCAAATCAAGAATATAAGGCCTGGCAAACCTTTTACAGAAAGCAATTTTAATTCCCTAAATCAAGCGATATGGGCTTTCCTAACGGTCGTGACAGCCTGCTCCTCAAATTCTAAGGAATTAAATTAAACACAACAATAACACTTGCATGAGTCAAAATATTTGTTTTGATTACCTTATATATTTCCTCCTTTAAATATGTGATCTATTTAAATTATAAGTTTTATGAAAAACTAGAGATTGATTCACTTGCTCGGTGCAGAATTAGTTTTTATAGTTTTATAAATTATTTAATAACAATTCTATACATATAGATATAAATTATTTAAATATTTTTAGGTTTCTACGAACCTATATGAACTCAAAAGAATTTGACTCAGAATCTTTTTAAAAATTTATAATATTCCAACAGTTTAATTTTAAAAATATTTTTTTGTCTCTTGTTTATATGTATATATTTGAATGTCCATATTAACTAATTATATAATTAAAAATATTTTTTTCTCTTGTACTAATGGAATAGTTACATTCAAACACCTAAAGTTTTTTTGATTAACACATAAAATAAATTATGTTGAATTATTATTCTAAACAATTAAGGAAGTAGTTTGAAATAATGAAAAAGATATATAAAAGTATAGTAATATTTAAAAATAAGTAAGTTGTGTTTGATACTTTTATAATAAATTTTGTCAATTTTTTTGGAAAGAAACAATTAATAAGTAGTTAAAACAAATTAAATAAAGAAAGAAAAGATATAATAAATCTGTCAAAATAAGATTAATTATGTTTTGTACTTTAGTTTTAATAATATAGATTATAGTTGATACTTTGCAAATAAAAATTAATTATTTTTATCCAAATATGTTATAAAATAATTAATATCCCGGATTCTTTTAAAATAACACTTAATTGTAATTTAAAAAAATCTATTGCTATTAATTTTTTTCTACAAGAAAGGGATAAGATTAAGAAACAGAAAAGAGCCAAAAAGAAAAATGCAAAGCCATATATAGAGTAATTTCATAATTTGACTAGATAATTTTGTAATTTAACCAAAGATTAAGGACCATTAGAAAAACCTAAAATCTGACCTTTAAATATCACACGCTCTCCCTCAATTTTCCTCTGCTTGCTGAAACTAACACAAAAACTACAAAACGCAACGCCTAAAATGTTTTTCCTTTAACCTTTTACCCTCTCCTTCGCAACATTTTCCAGGAAGCAAATCTGCCGCAAGAGAGAGATGGGGAAGAACAATAAGATCGGAAGCGTCGTACTAATCCGTCAGATGCTGAAACAATGGCGGAAGAAAGCTCACAACGACACTGTTTCCGACGTACCTCCTGGCCACGTGGCGGTTTCCGTCGGCGAGAATCGGCGGAGGTACGTCGTCCGCGCGAAGCATCTGAACCATCCGATCTTCCGGCGGCTCCTCGCGGAGGCGGAGGAGGAGTACGGATTCTCCAATGCTGGTTTGTTAGCGATCCCTTGCGAGGAGTCGTTGTTCGAGGAGATCGTTAAGGTCGTGACTCGGTCGGACTCGGTTGTGGATACGGCGTCGTTCGAGGATATAAGGAGATGCAGACACGTGGGGATGGGGAGGAAGGTGGAGTATTTAGGCGAATCTCGGCCGTTGCTTCCTGGGATTGCTGAGAAGTCTGTATGTTGAAAAGACGAACCGGAATCTGTTTTAATTTGCAAACCGGATTTGATTGAATGCTTTGGTTAGAGAGAATTTTTTTAATCTCTAATTGGAGATTTGGTTAAGTCTTTTGTTTTTTTTTGGTTTTGCTAATTTTTATGGTTTAGTTTGACAGGGAAGTTAAGGAGATGACAATTAGTGGTTTGATTGTTTTTTTTTTATTTGGTTTATATCGCTAATGTCATCCCAGGATTGAAAGAAAAGATTGAAGGAGATGGTGTTTGGTTCGAGAGCCTCAGTTTTTAGATATTTTGGATTTAGTCAAAAATCCTTTTTATTTTGTTTTTGGCTATTTCATTTTGTATCTTCAGATTTCTGGATTTGTACTGAGAAAATAATAAATAAATTTGAAGATACTGTTTTTTTGTCTAGTTTATAAATTGTTGGTTAAATACTTTAGTTTGTGACATATTTACTTCCAAAAGATCTTGTTACCGAAATGCTCTCAACGAAATATAAACATGTATATACATTTCTTCATTATATAAAAAGATTCGGATGTTTGTTAGCCCTTCTCTTTTGACAAATTACAACAAAATCTAATTTGTAAACGTCCTTCATATTCTGAATTATTGTTTCGTGTTCATTATAACGAGCTTGAAAAACATAGAGAAAATACAAACAGCAAAAGCAACGAAAGGTATATTTACCATATATGATTCATCATATATATATGTACGTCTGTTTTCAAACCATGCTTTCAATGAGAAGTTAAACTGGGATTTGTAAGTTGTTAGAGCTTTGTTTTGCAAGGGAACAAGCTTCCACATCTTATATATTAAAACAGAAGTCACAACCTAGATTCATGTGTGATTTTTTAAAAAACGGACTATTCCTTAAGAAGATTATGAAGATTATCAAATGTTACATAATTTAATGATAATATCTTTAAATATCTTTATTTTTCTATTTGAAATACAAATGAAATAAATCCAGCAAAATCTTTTTGACATCTTCTTAAATTGTATTTCCATAATATTATCCCATATATTTATCTTTTATTCGAAATACAAATGTTTTTGTTTAAGATATTTTAAAATTTATCTAGATAGCATTATATATTCCTAAATCCTAAATAAAAAACTATATATTAGATATTAACCCACACAATTTTTTTTCTTTTTATAAATATAACACTTTGATAGTATTATAAAAAAATATATATATGATTTACATTTGATGTTATATATTATATAACTCTATAATTTAGTTCTTTAAGTTTTTTATTCTTCATTATTAATATATAGTAATTTGTTTTATATATTTTAATTTATATTCTTATTGATTGTTATTAATAAATAATATATTTTTGAGTTTAATACATAAATTATAATTTAAAATAATTAAATTATAATCTTCTTTAATATAGAGTTTAATTTCTGGAATTTGCATACAATACATTTTAAAATTTATTTAGATACACTATAGATAAAATATTTGTTAGTGATAATTTATATTTTTTTGTTGCGTTTAAAAATGATACTTTTACATCTATTATTTTAGTATTTTGCACGATTTTATAAGTAAATATATTATTATTTATTGATATTTTTTTTTATAAATTATAAATAAAAAGAAAACCCGCACGGTTGTGCGGGTCGAGAACTAGTATGTACTTAATTATTATTTGTAATATGGCTAAATTACTAATTCATACAATACACAATATTCAATGGAAGCTTTAGTATGTGACATATTTACCCAGAAAGTATTTTTTAATATCAATTTTATATAAATATTTTGTTGATTTTGTGCATATTTTATCCTATTTTCAATCATATCAAATAAAATATATATATAGGTATATTGGTTCAGTTTGTAAGAATAGCGTTTAAACTATATATGTGAAAACATTTTTAAAAAATCAGTATTCAGTGGTAGGTAACAGGTTTGCTTGTAATCAACTTAGAGGGCATTTGTTTAATTTACTCAGAGTTTGAGAGCCCAATTGATATTCTAACGTATGTCTCTCGTCCTAACTTACATAATAATATAATTTAATTGGTTCTGTAGACGTGGTACCTCCACCATATCACCTAAATGCCACACTGATTTAACATTTAAAGAATTTCCCACTTTGAATTTTCCAGCTTCTAAGAAACGAAGAAACATATAGTAGCTTTTACTAGTCTATACTATAAAGTATTTGTTCTTAATCGATTAAGCTATCAATTTATAAAAATAATTTTGAATTATGTTAGCGTTGTTGGAAATTGAGAAATAGTTATCACTTTTTTTTAGCCGGAAATTTTTAAGATAAATGATATGCATACCACATTAATCTTTCGGGTATTCTTAAAATTAGTAAACCATCTGAGCCGGTCCGTTATAATCCAGTAAATCGCTCTTTTTATATTTAAATCTAGTAACGAATATTTCAAACCAAATTTCAAGTGGAACAACATAAAAATCAAAAATCTATCTAAACACAGAACAATACATGCTTGTATTACTGAGCATATCAGAATATTGAACGTACATTCCATGACCAAATCATGTATTTATTTAATTACACTATAAAATTGCATTTGTGTAAATCTTAGTACTCAATAAAACAGTTCACAAGTTGAAATTGTATTAGTAGACAACCATATCTTAGAAAATTATGGTTGTTGCGTGAGTGTTCATCAAAGCACTAATTATTCTAATAACTTTACTATGTAGACTGTTTTATCTTTTAAAATTTGAAATTAAATAACCTCTAAAAATAAGTAGTAGTATAGCATTGTTCTACCATAAGAATGTCAAAGAGTTTTAATAATGTTCATACCGGCATAACCTTTTTGAAAGATTTGAGTCGATGAACTTCTGTCAAGATTAGAAAAATATGGATCCAACTAAACATGATATTCACTTGTTTCAAAGCCTAAAATCGGCCTAACCGATAATTATGGTTTGACCCATTTCTAACTCTTTCAATCAATCAAACCATCCAACCAAATTAAAAGTCAATAGATTATGATTTGTTTATGCACAAGTTGAATTCCAACGTTTCGTAAAGTAAGACAATGTTTGCTGTAGATAGTTCATTGAGTAGTATATGTGTCCTCATACATCACAATCCTTCTAAATGATTATGCTTTGCTTTTTCAAAAGTGATCACAAGAGATCACAGTGTCTGCTAAATCATTAACTAACAAATGACATTTGTTGCTTTGTTAACTACAACTTGCAAATTTTTTATCCACCAAAATAATTTAGACATGATTTATATTGGTAATTGGTTTTAAAAATATTCTCGCAGTATTTCGATACAAGGTGTTTTAGGATTGTTCACATAAATTAAAAAGAAAAAATTCTTACATCAAATTATCATTAAGTATTACTATTAACCACAATTCAATCATTGATAAAATAGAATGTATAATATTATTAGTCATTTAGCATTAATTATTAATAAAATTTACATAAACGTTGAGACATCATATAATTTGAAAAAACGAAATTTACTTTGAAAAGTCATGTATTAAAAAATGGAGCGAGTATTATACTATTTCGTTAGTATAGTGTTTCATATTCCAATGTGAAACTCCTTTACGTGTCGTTTAATTAATAGACTAATCAATAGTTGTTTGATTATGTTGATATAAGAGCATCTCCAAAAGACACTCTATAACTTCAAATATGAAGTTTTTGTCTCTCCAAAAAGGAACTCTAAAACTTCAAATTTGAAGTTTTGAGTAGTGAAACTTCAAATATAGAGTGTCACTATTCAAAACTTCAAATTTGAAGTTTCATATTTTATTTACATTTTGGTCCTTACAATTACACATCATATTTATAATAATNAGTAGTGAAACTTCAAATATAGAGTGTCACTATTCAAAACTTCAAATTTGAAGTTTCATATTTTATTTACATTTTGGTCCTTACAATTACACATCATATTTATAATAATCTTAAATATTTATTATTTATCATTTTAATCCTTAAAATTATTATTTCATAAATAATTCAAAATTATTTTTATAAATTTAAATTTTCTATTAAAAAAAAGCATCAAGATAATCTTTAAAATATTTTAAAACTAGAAGTAGACATCAACAATACTACATGATATAATGTGGTATTTTGTTTGTACTTTAATATTTAATTATATATTTCTATTTATAGTTTTATATTTTAGTGTAACATTTTATCAAATGATATTTCTATAATATTTTTATACATGATAGTTATTTATAAAAGTTTATGAGTTTGAATTAGTTATGACAAATATAAGGACCATTATATAAAATACAAATAGTTTTAAAGTTAGGTTTGAAGTTTTACTTTTGGAGTATAACACCTTCAAACTTCAAATATAGAGTTTTGCAAACTCTATAATAGAGAGTCTTTTTGGAGATGCTCTAAGCTTTTTAATACTAAGGTTAAACTGTACGACTGAAGACTAACAATATGAGTATGTTGTAGTGGTCAAGTAATGTCATATAATTAGATTAATATAAGTTTGCTTAACGCCAAAGACAGGATTGAAAACAATATATAATCCATATAGTAATAATTTATACTACATAGTGTAGTTCCTAATTTTAAAAAATGTTACTTGTAATCTTACGCTTGACTAGCGATTTAGCGCTGTTGGGACGATGGATATAAAATTCAATTGAACTCGGAATGTGTGACAAAATCTTGTCTCAATGATCGAAATCAATGACTATTCAAACTTAAAGGTTAAAAGCATAATTAATATTTTGCATTAACTTTATAAATAAACAGCAGTTATACTATTGACTTAGGGGGTGATTGGGCTAGGGACGTCTAACCATTTTCGAACAAATAAATAACTACAGTGCTCTTACTTAATGACATCTTTAATTACCTGTACGGAGTATGGAAAAGCCGTAGAAGGAACCATTTAATTGCGCATGCAGTCCACATATATAATGCTGACTTTAAGAATGATTAAGGGGCGCCATATTTGGAATCAGCGCAATACTATTTGTATACAACTACTTCCATTACCATGCACTCAATCATTTTATTTGCTTTACAGTAGTGAATGTTTGTAAACTAAAAATGTGTAGTTATTCAGGTCATTTTCTCTGCTTTAGTATGTGTACATTATAAGTTTATAACTAAGAAGATATTTTTAAAGTGAATCCAACATTTCCAATTTTTAGCATTTTTCTATTTGATAAAAAAGGTCAGCCCTTTGCTGAATGAGTAGTGCATACTCAAAATGAGATCATTTCCACTAGTACACGTATATACCATCTTGTGGAACGAGACAATTCAAAGGTGATCGACCAACATCAATTAGTTAAGTTTTGGTATAAGAAATTTATCCGAAATATATAGGGAGAGGCCATTTTTTTGTGCAAAAGGGAGAGACTATTATTAGATAGAAAAACTTCTAAGGATAAATTAAGCAAAATATAATTAAACTCAAGGATCTGTCAAATTTGGAGAGTGTACACAAACACAACGTTTAACCTTTTTCATATGCAAGTTTTTTTACGTCTTTGTGTTTGAAAGTATTCAACCACACATCGATATATTATTTTTAAATGTTAAAGTAAAGATATCAAGATCTCTTAAAATGAACAATCTCTTTTCTTCATGTTTATCCTTGATTAGTGTTTGAATCTAACTTGCATAATTGATACTTATTGTTAATGATTATCAATTTAGGTATGTAAGAAAGAGCAGTGTACACTGTACAGTGAGTATGCCGTGGAAAAACAAATAGTGTGGTTAGTGCGGTCGGCACGAATACGCTGGCGCAGTAGTAATGTAGTATGCATTACTGCATCTCCAACCGTTATTACCATTATTTTTCTTCTCAAAATGAGATCACAAAATGAATCTATGTTTTATTCTAATGATATATTTCATTTTTCTCTTTAAAGTATTTTCAGTATATTTTCTATTAATTATTATTATTAATTTTCATAGTGTTTATTATTTTTAAAACTTACAAATTTTATCCAAAAATAATTTTATTCTAACTATATCTTTATCATATACATAATTTTAATTCTAAAAGAATAGAAAATTATTTATATAAATTTATACTTGTATTATGAAAATATTAATAATTTTGTTAAAGCATAAAGCACACATATACTGTTTTTTAGATATAAAAGATACATATATTAAAATTAAAGGACCACTTTATAAATAGAAAGTTATAACATTAAAATGAATTTGTGAATAGTAATTCTTAAATTCGAAATAATTCTTTTGTTTATCAACAAATTCGAAAGAATTCATAAACTCATTTTTTCTCTTAAAATGTTGTAACATTGAAAAATGATTTCCAATGTATGCAAAATGAAGGACCACTACAGTTGATGTCTACCAGAAAAACAGTAAATAGTACTATTATATATCATGATGAGAAACTAGTAGTTATAATCCTTGACTCACTGGTGAATTTTTTTGAATTTTGTTTTTGTCAACTTCAAGGGACAACGGACCGACCCGTTAGTCCATTTAACCCCATAGGGAATGTTCTTCACAATGGAGGAGAGGAGGGGTAGAATCCTTGATGCCAAAGTGAATTAGTCACAAGACATGACCATCTCGGCTATTTTCTCCAATTGAATATGCTGAATTAGCCATATGACACATAAAACTTCTTTCAATATATTGGTGGCCTAATCTCCGTCCCAACCACCGCTAAACTTGAATGGTGACAAGTATATGCTGAACGTTTCCGAACTAATAGATCTTATTGGCTTTTAAAATTTCAATCCTAATACTAGTAACCTTTTTCTTCAAATCGAATATAGAAAAAAAAAATTATATGGCTCCGTACATGCTAAAGTACCCCACATTCTCTGACAAACTCATGTTCAAGCACGCTTCAAAAGCCAATGTATCATTCATATGATTTGACATATAATCTTCTTTCTTTTAGAACCCTAATTATTTTGGCATCACATGAAAGTAATTACGTTAAGTCCAAAGTTAAACACCGTTTCTTTTGTTTATGCTCAAAATGTACTGAAATCTGTGAAAGTACCTTTTCGGAGGTAAAAATGACAACACAAATTAAACTGCACTAGAATCAATAAAAACTAAAGAAAAATATTAAACATATGGAGGAATACTTTTTCTTGCATTAATCAACTTCTCTCACAGAATCAAGATCTGCGAGGAAAACATTACAAACTTCTTTTTACATATCTAAACCCATATAACTTCTATTCGTACGGGTTTCTTGCTTGTTAGACGAGAAAATCAACTCGTAAAAAACCCTAAATGGGCTTAAAAATAGAAGAAAAAAAAACTTAAATAAGAGAAGATATATTGTATCTTTTGTAAAGAGAAGCGTCTGCTTCTTCTTTAACCATCTCCTTCTCTTCTTCTTCAGATGACTTACTGAAAATATCATCGTATCATGGAGGCTAGGGTCTGAAAGACGAGTTCATCACAAGGTATGGTGAGACCCATGTCGTGATCGAAACCAAACTCTTCCTCAGCTCGTCTTAAGAGAGATTGAAACTCAGGGTGAGTCAAGAAGGAGATTGGGACAATGTATCTGCTTCTGTTTTCTCCCACATAGACAGGGAAGTGTCCCTTTGGTACGTCGAGTGGAAGGCAATCATCATCGTAGCCTCCTCCATTTTTCTTCCCTAAGCTCGAACATCTCTTAAGAATCTGCTTCAGCATTGCTGTTTGAGTGAGTTTTGGAGATTTCTTCATTATAGCCATTTTTTGGGTTCTTGAGAGAGAAAATCTTTTGGTTGTGTGTGTAAGGAGAGAGAGATAGTTGTGGAGAAAGAGATGGGTGAATACTGATGAGCTGAGGAGTATATATTTATAAATAAAGTTTTTGCATGTCTATGTGTATGTTCATATTTGTGTGGGTAGAGAGAGAGAGAAGGACATGAAGACATGTGCATATGTGTGGAAGGAGAAGGTGGGAGCCAAAATGGCCAAGGCCAGCTGAGGATTTAATTTCACTGTTGGTCCTCTTTGTGACATTGTGGCCCCTGTTGATCTCCTGGTCCTTACCAAGATACACCATAAATATTATATTATTTTTTCCTAATTTTCTATTTCCTTTTTTCTTTATTAAATAAATATTCACTTCAAACACGTATGTAACTTGTATAAAAATAATCAGCAAGCAAAAGAATCACTTATGTTTTATTTTTCTTTACTCAATCATAAATATGTCTATACGTGACAACCACCTTTCTTAATCCGTTACTTCCATCCAGAGAGACCGTATATCTAATTTTCATATAGATACTAGCTAGATAGACTGAATCATTTCACTGAAATGGCCAGATTTATTATAGTCACTATCATAATAGATATTAATGTTACATCACATTTCTTAACATATTAACTAACAAAATATAAAATTTAACATATCTAACAACCTTATTTATATATACGAAGATCGATTTCATTGGACCATAAATTTTGTTTTCTGAGACAGCCGATGTCTCATGTAGTCATATATTAGTTGCAGGTTTGCAGTGGCCATGGAACTCTAATCTAGATATGCGGTTTCATCTTTGAACGGCTAGGTGATCTACCATCACTACTAATTTTATATTATTTAAACAAATATAGATTTTACTGAGGATGATAGATAAGCATATCTCTGGGGGAAAGAAAATGATTCCGTGAAGGTTGTTCATGGGAATAAATATTAGCATAGAGTTTGAAAATATTTGCATCAAAAGAACCAGAAAAATGATTTATAAGAATGTTCATGTATTATGTATGATATATAACATGTTAAATTAACATTTCCATCAAGTGTCATGCATGTAATATGTGCTATCAGATATAATTATCAATTTATATTAGTCTAATCGATTGTTTGCACAAAAACGAAAATAAGAAGTAATACTTTTGCGGAAAAATATCAGAACAAAAATTTTCTCTCACGTTTTCTCTCTGCCACAGTTACCAATAGAAGTCCTTACCCTTCGGTCCGACCGCTCACGGTTTTACCTTACCACCCGGTTTTTTTCTCCTTTTGGTAACAACCGCTGACTTTTCCCCCTTCACATTCAAATTATTCTCCTTTTCGGAATTACCTGCTGGACATTACTAAGGTCTGATCTTTAATCCACCGGGTTCTTTCCCCCGACCCGGGTCGGAGGGACCGCCGGCGACACCTTAGTCCAGAATGGATGGTCCTGCTCTAGTATGGAGGAATGAGGTCGACGAGCTCTCAGAATTTATACCCACTCAGAACTTCTCCTGGAAGTAAACTTCAAAGCAGTTCTTTTATCTGTTGGGTTTTCTTCTGTGACTAACTCAGATCTCGCTAGATACACTTGAGGAAGGTCTGTCTTTATTTTCCATCTTCCTTAATCCCCAACATTTACTACATCGCTGTAGTCATCACGATTCCTAGCTGCATTTACTTCTAGTAAGAGATTACAACCACCAAATCCTCTTCTTGAGGCTATTTAAGAGGATCTTCAGGAGCCATGTCTAAGAGATTTTCTAGATCTGAGAAAGGCAAAGGGGCATTGGTTCCCAACAAACAACAGCGACGACCACCGATTCTCATACCGGAACCTGAGAATAACCCCCTCATCGAAGCTAATAAATTCACCCTTATTGGTCGTGTTACTAACCCTCACATCCAGAAGACACGAGCCTTGGTGGATTTCTTCTTGCAACATTGGTCCGTCTCTGGACAGTTCACGGGCAGAGAACTTGGCCCTCATCTATTTCAGTTTACGTTTGAGTCGGAACGTGATCTTCAGACCATTCTGAGCAAATCTCCTTTCCACTTTAAAAGATGGATGATGATACTGCAAAGGTGGGAACCTACCATCTCTGATGACTTCCCTGCACTAATCTCCTTCTGGATCCGCATCCATGGTGTACCTCTGCACTATTGGAATGAAAAAACATTGCAGGCTATAGGATCGGAGATTGGAGTGGTGGAACATAAGGATGTAAAACAATGCAGAGTTAGGGTCCACCTAAATGGTCTCAAACCTCTCGAGATGTCACTTGACATTACTCTATCCTCTGGAGAAACTAAGAAAGTAGAGTTGGAGTACGAGAAACTAGATAAACACTGTTTCCTTTGCAAATCTCTATCGCATGAAAAAGAGGAGTGTCCTCGCAAGCGTGACTTCCCTGAGCACCAGTCAGCGATCAAAGATATCAACTACTCCAAGACAATGGAAAAACTGGACTCCTACAGAAAAGCTAAGGATGACAGAAAGATAGAGAGAAATCGTACTTCTTACAACCAGCATTACTCCAAGGAGAACCACTCACGTCATCATCACCGTGATCAAAGTTATGGTCCACATCGGTACTCAAGAGAAAGGTCTCCTTCTCGTTCCTATTATCATAGGGACTCCTCCTACAACAATGATGCTGGAAGCGCTTTAGCTGGAAACAGGGGAAGACACCTACCCCACGTTGGTAGTGCACGAGAATCGGATAGTAAGCTCCCTGTCCAAAGAACTGAATCTTCCCAAAGACCCCCAGCTTCACAAAGGATATCACAAGGACATGCTAGCGTCCACTCTCGTCTAGGAGACCGAGTCTGGGTGGAAAAAACACCTCAATCCCAGATCTCACATACTCCCCCACCTAGGCCCCCAAGGGAAGCTATGATTGAAAACCAGGAAGCTAATTTTTCCTTAGAGCGCAGGCCTGCAACGAAAAGACTTTCTCTACCTGCTGCTAATACAATGGTTCAGGCTGGCAACGTTGGCAATGTCAATACAGAACCATGCTCTACTGAGAGGGTCTCTGTTTTACAACGCCTTACCCCACCAACCACTGATCGAGTACCTTTACTCCACAATGGAGCCGCTAACTCGGATTCGGGTAGACTCCAGGAAGTTGATGTGCAATATATGGAAGACTCCTTCCCATTACACATCCTGTTGAACTCAAGTGGACCATCATCATCGCGTATACCTGCTAAAGACCGCTTGACTATACCTCAGGAGTCACCTATTAGAACACTGAGTGGCGATAGAATACATGTAGCTGCAGGGCTATCGATCACCCCCCAGGAAGAAGAAGCCATTGAACAAAGCGTTCCACCACTACTACCTACCAGGAAGTCCACTAGGGGAAGGAAACCGGCAACTACTAAGGCTGCGGGTAAAAGAAAAGTTGCAGATAAACCCCAACCAAAGAAACGAGCTAATGCTGGAACGCTGCAGGGTGTTAGTATGAAAATACGCAGAGTGTGCAAACCACATAGCTCCCCTCGACGCAAATCTACCACGGGGGAAGCAGCCTCTGATACTTCTACCCACGCAACGGGATCGAGAGGACGGACTAACCAACGCTCAAATCCTCCTATTACTCTCATCCCAGCAATGACACGTCAAGGGACGGATTTTCGGTCCCGTCAAGACACTCTTCCTTAGCCTTTATGGCTTGGAACTGTCAGGGGATCAGAAGCACTCCTACAGTTCGACGTCTGAAGAATCTACAGACTAAACATTCTCCAGACATAATGTTTCTGATGGAAACAAAAAACCAGGATGAAGTAGTGCTGAAGCTCTTTGAGAAAACCCCATATACTAATCATTTCACTGTCCCCCCTTTAGGGTTAAGTGGAGGATTATTGCTCTCCTGGAAGGATCACGTGGAGGTTGATATACTGGATTCATCCCCCAATTTCATTGATACAGCAATCACCACTGGCGGGGAAAAAACTTTTGTAACTTTTCTCTACGGAGAACCAAGACAGGATAATAGAGCTAGCTTGTGGGAAGAACTCACGAACCTGGGTAGTGGCCGGGATGACGCCTGGTTGATCACAGGAGACTTCAACGACTTGCTTGACAACTCAGAAAAAGAAGGGGGACCTGCTCGTTGGGAAGGCAGCTTCGTGGCCTTCAGAAGTTTCATCACTCAAGCCGGACTTTGGGACCTACAACACACAGGAAATCACCTGTCTTGGCGCGGAACAAGATACAATTATTTCATTCAGTCAAGACTTGACAGAGCCTTAGCCAATTGTAGATGGTCTGAAATTTTCCCTGCTTCTTATTGTGAGTACCTCAGCTTTGAGGGATCCGATCACAGACCGTTGTTAACTTTTCTGGATAATAAGCAAAAAAAGAAAAAAAACCTTTTTCGCTATGATAGACGTCTCACAGAAAAGCCTGAAGTGAAAGAGTTAGTGCAGGAAAATTGGTCTCTAAATATTACAGACTCGGTTCTGTCTCGTCTCTGCCGTATTCGACAAGCTATTGTTAAGTGGTCAAAGGCGCAGAACCTTGCATGTAAAGCGAACATCCAATCGCTCCAGCAGGACCTCGATGCAGCCCTCTCCTCCGCTATCCCTGACACTGACGTAATCGGAATGCTTACTGCGGAGCTAGACAAAGCATACGGCGAAGAAGAAAGTTATTGGAGACAAAGAAGTAGAGTGTTATGGCTCCAACATGGAGACAAAAACACAAGTTATTTCCAGGCCATCACGAGAGGACGCAAGACTGCCAACAAGTTTGCGGTTATTGAAGACCTCCAAGGAGTACCTGTCTATGAGGAAGGCCAAATTGCTGATACCATTGCCTCTTACTACAAGATTCTCTTCACTGCTTCTTCTGATGGAGATCCTCAAGTAGTAAGAGAGGTCATAAAACCATGCGTTACCGAGAGGATGAATGCCTCCCTAATCACAATCCCTGATGATATTGAAATCAAAGCTGCAGTTTTTGCAATACATGGCGATAAGGCACCGGGGCCTGATGGTTTTTCCGCGAACTTTTACCAAGGTTTCTGGGACATTGTTGGAAACGAAGTCTGCAGTGATATTAAGAGTTTCTTCTCTCATGGAATTCTTTCCAGCAGATATAATGAGACACATGTGCGCCTAATCCCGAAAAAGAAAAACCCGAGGACCGTCTTGGATTATAGGCCTATAGCACTATGTTCCACGCACTACAAAATCATTGCCAAGATACTTTGCAGGAGATTACAGCCCATCCTCTCGGAAGTTATCTCGCCACATCAGTCTGCTTTTATAGCGGGAAGATCAATTTTCGACAATGTCTTGATAACACATGAGATTCTCCACTTCCTCCGAACTTCTAAGGCAACAAAGCATTGCTCAATGGCTGTGAAAACAGACATGAGTAAAGCTTATGATAGGTTAGAATGGAGTTTCCTAAAAAATGTGTTACACGCTTTTGGTTTCCATCCGATTTGGATTCAGTGGATCATGGAATGTGTGAGCACGGTGTCCTATTCCTTCCTGATAAACGGTAGCGCTCAAGGGAGAGTCGTGCCAACCCGTGGGATCCGTCAAGGGGACCCGCTGTCACCATATTTGTTCATACTTTGCTCCGAAGTCTTGTCTGGACTCTGTTTGAAAGCCAAGGAGCAAGGAACACTCCAAGGAGTTAAAGTGGCGAGAAGATCCCCCCTTCTTAATCATCTCCTGTTCGCGGATGATACTATGTTTTTTTGCAGAAGCGACGAAGGTTCCTGCCATGAGCTTAACCGCATCCTTGAGCGGTATGAAACAGCGTCGGGGCAAAGCATTAACCTCCTAAAATCGGCCATAACCTTCTCAGCCAAAACTCCCATCTCGGTGAGGAGGAAAGTGAAGGAAACCCTAAAGATTGAAGCGGAAGGAGGCATCGGAAAATATCTAGGGCTCCCCGAACATTTCAATCGGAAGAAGCGAGACATTTTTGCTGGTATCGTGGATCGTATCAGACAACGCTCCCATAGTTGGGCAACCCGCCATCTTAACGCTGCTGGGAAGCTCGTGCTCCTCAAGTCCATCCTTGTTGCTATGCCGGCCTATGCCATGTCTTGTTTTAAACTCCCTATCTCTCTGTGCAAGCAAATTCAAACCATCCTCATGAGATTTTGGTGGGATTCCAAACCAGATCTTCGCAAGATGGCATGGGTCTCTTGGCAAAAGCTCACCTTACCGAGAAATGCAGGAGGCTTAGGCTTTAGGGAGATTGAACAGTTTAATGATGCACTACTGGCCAAACTCGCCTGGAGAATCCTAAAGAACCCACAATCATTACTTGCGCTCACTCTCTCCGGGAAGTACTGCCACTCAAAAGATTTTCTCAAAGCGACTACTCCTCAAAACGCTTCTCATGGGTGGAGAAGTGTCATGGCTGGGAAAGAGGTTCTCCTGCGAGGCCTAGGCTGGGTGGTGGGTACTGGAACCAGTATTAAGGTCTGGTCTGATCCGTGGCTAGCGACAAACCGACCCATGATTCCGATAGGACCGCCGACGGAAGCTAATAAAGATTTGCTGGTATCGGACCTCATTGATACCCGACGCCATGAATGGAATTTGGAAGCTATTAGACAAAACCTACCTCAGTTTGAGGATCAAATCCGATCCATACCCCTTAGCAAGTTTGCTATGAGCGATGAGCAAGTATGGCTATTTGAAAAATCCGGTAATTACTCAACTAAAACAGGGTACGCTCTGTGCAAGATCAATGCTGGAGAACCAGACTTGAATTTCAACTGGAAAAAATTGGTTTGGGGAGTCCGCACTACACCTAAACTGAGACACTTTCTTTGGAAAATCAAGAATAATGCTCTGGCAGTGGGAGACAATTTGCGTAGACGAGGCATCGAAGTCGATGGGCTCTGCAAAAGATGTGGGACACTTGAAACGGAACGGCACGTTTTCTTCCAATGCTCTTTTGCCTCCAGAGTTTGGGACCTGATTCCAGTACGGGGCAAGCCGAACCCCAATTCAATCTCCACCCCGAGTTCCTTGCTAGCTGCGTGTTCTACCATTACAAACTTACCTCCAACAGGACTTAACGCGACAGATTTGTACCCATGGGTCCTCTGGTATTTATGGACTGCTCGAAATAAACTACTGTTTGAGAATTTGTTTGTGTCTGAGCAGGATTTAGCTACTGCAGCTTGTAGAGAAGCCAGAATGTGGCAATCTGCCCAGGTTGTCCCCACGAAATCGCAGCCTGCAGTAGCGCCGGGGAACAAAGTACCACGTTTGTGTGGACAGGAACCTACTGATCACTGTTATGTTGATGCTGCTTGGAATGCAACCACACGTGGAGGTGGATTTGGTTGCATTTTCAAGGACCATTCCAACAACAACACCTTTCATCACCTCTCTACAAACCGCTGCGTTGTCGGCTCTGTTTTCATAGCAGAAGCTTTAGCGGTCAAGGATGCTCTCATGGAGGCCATCGACCTGGGATTACGAACGCTGACCGTATGGTCGGATTCACAATCCCTCATCAATATCATCTCTTCGAAGAAAAAGTCTGTGGAAGCTCAAGGAATCTTATTCGATATTGATCACCTATCTGCCTTTTTCTCTAGTATTTCCTTTCGTCATGTCCCTAGAATGTACAATGCCGAAGCTGATGCTCTGGCTAAGCTAGGTCTGTGTAACCTCATTAACTCTGTTTGAGTTTTAATCTAATTTCGATGGTTTGTTCAAAAAAAAAAAAAAAATCGATTGTTTGCACCTACGATAGATCACTCTTTATCACATTACGACAATTTGTAGTTAATTATTAACTGATCTTCTGTTGTTAGAAAAAAGCTAAGAAGTTTGGAATCTTTTGTTATACAGTTGTTAAATAGTTTGAAACTGTCATAGTTTTTTTTTGTAATTTAAAAGAAACTGTCATAGTTGCTATAACTAATAGATATAGGAAATTTACATGTACGTACTACTGAATACTGACTACCCAAGTGAATACACATTTTACATATTAGGTATGTTTGGGGTTAATTTCCTAAAGAATAAGAATAGTATGAAAAGAAATGAGCGTTTGGGACACAAACTAAACCTGGCTATCCCTAATTCGATTCCTGCTGAAAATAAAATTATTGCTATTTGAGTAGTTTATATGGTAGTCCAATAAGATACAATTTTGCTATCTCCTAGATTAATTGGAATACTTTCAAACTTGAATTGGACAATATGATATGATATTAGTGTATTTAAATCTTTTTAACTCCAAAAAATATTGATTTTCCGTCATAAAATTCTCAGTAACAGTAAATGTGTTTTATCAACAAATAATCGTATCAGTTGATAAGATATATATAAAAAATATCTATTAAAAATATTTATATTTGTGTTAATAATATAGTTACTAGTTCATAGTAGCTAGGGACCCGTTCTTAATAGTAGAAATATATCAAAGCTGAAAGTGAATGGCCGAATAAAATGCACACCTGTCTCTCTCTCTCTCTCTCTTGAGAGGTGTCATCGAAGAGCGTAAATCACGGACTTTGGAATGAGTACAGTACTGAAGAGTACAAGGCAGAAGAAGTGTTGTTAAATGTGGTTCGAGAGAGTGTGCCTGTGACACTTTCAAACAAATTTATTTTTCCTTTTCTTTGCAGACACCCATGTGCCTCTATTATACAAGCTTAGTTTTTCTTTTTCAATTTTCCTTTTTAATTAAAAATCTACTGTTTATTTATTTCTGTGTTTTCTGATCGTTTTTCTTTTCCAACGGTATGTTGCCGTCAATCCCCAGCCTTCAATTGTTGTTATATAATTTTTCTTTTTTAAAATACTAAAAACACGTCTTGGTATTTGTAGACCAGAATAAAAGGAAAACTATCAAGGACACACAAAAAGGTGAAAACAGGTCTGAGTCACCTTTGAAGTGAGTTCACTTCACAGCATGATGTCTGAACCAGCTCTCAAGTACAATAATGCACAACAGAAATACTGTTTTGCAAAGGGAACTTAATTTTGGTTTTCATTTTTTTTTTTGTTGAGAAAATTGGTTTTCATTTTCTCGAGATTTCACCGGTAAATGATGGGTTGTCTCTTGTGGATTTTTTTGTAGACTCAAACTAGTATGATTCGGATCCTAGTTTAGATTATTAGGAAATGCTTAAATCAGTAAAGAAAATGAGTGCTTCCAAATTATAATATTTTTTACTATGAAATTTGCAGATCATTTTGGTCAGCTCAAAAATGTAGAACAACAAACTTTGTTCTATACCAATGAATTCAAATGTTCAAGAATAAAATAATAAAAAATTATATGAGAACGAATATAAATCTAATGTTAAGACTATGTACATTAATGAGGTAGTTGGAAAGTTTAAAACATCTCCAAAAGAAATATCTACTATTGAGAATCTCAAAATTCATATATATATATATATATTAATATTTTATTGTGAAGTTTTTACATTATAAAAAAATTAATTAAAAATATTTTATTGGAGATACTCTCGTTTTGATTTCAATAGTGTCAATAACTCCACAATTAAAATTAATATATATATATATATATATATATATATTGAGATCTTCAAAGACAATATTCCCACTAGAAATTTTCATACAATTGTATGAGGATGTTAGAAAGAAAAATTAAAGGCGTAAATTAATTTTAGTTATCTATTCAACTAGTTGAAATCACATAGAAGACTTAAACCAATTAGATTTAGTATGTGTATTACACGCTTCTGGAAATACAGTGAATACTGAGAATTCTATTTTTTGAAAAACAAAAATAATATTCCATAACTGCTAGGTTCTGATTGATTGTTTAAATAATTTATATTTTTATTCACCCTACTTGTTTCAAGTAAATTATTTGTAAAAAATATTTTATATATAAAAGTTTTTATATCAATATATGCGTCATTAAACATGGTTCATTTAATTTATATACATAATTTTTATTATAATACTGATATTATTTACTGATAAATTCTTATTTCTATAAATAAACAGAAATTCATTAAAATAAAATTCACCATTAAATTTTAAATTGAAAACTGAAAATAATTATTTTTGTCAGTAAAATGGTAGAATGTTAATTTTGTAAACAAATCATTATATAACATAAAAATTAAAGAAAATGGTAGTGGTTATGTGGAATAAAGAAAATGTGCATGGTCTAACAACAACAATGAATAGATGGAATAACTTAGAAAAATATAGTTACATAGTTTTGAACCTTTAATTGTGTTGACATATATAAGCTAAACAGTTTTGTTTTGTTGAAAGACAAAGTTTGAGTAGTTGGACTGTATGTTTCAACCTATTTTCATTAATTTATGTTAATCCGTATTCCATGAATAAAAAGTAGTTGAACAAAGAAAACTCAACGAGAAACTTTTCCACCTGATAATTAGATGAGAAAAGCTTTATGTCTTTTATCCACTTTTCTTCGAAGCAAGGTAAGGTTTAAGGCTGATAATACTTAGAAAAAAAAGCTGATGATACTTCCAATGGATGTTTCATCTACCTAAGATACTGCACTCGAAAAAATAAACTGAAATAGTTTTCTAATAAATCTCGTAAATGTATATGGTAATATCATATTGAAAGATCTTCATACCGTTAAGGAAAATCTTGCAGACTATTATTCTAAGATAAGCATGACACTTTTTCAGTCTCGTTCCTCGATGTATACAATCTTTGACTGTACAAAACTATGTTCAGTTTGCATTGATCTCATCTAGAAAGAAGTAAAGAACTAATTATATTCAGTTTTCGGACATTACGAAATGGAACTTGGAAACTCATTTTAAATCTCAAATGAAATTTTAGCTCGTTTAGAATATTCGTCTATTATATAGTTTGAAATAACACCCGCAGAAGGAAAATATATGCATCGGAAAGAAGAATATGAAACTTAAATCTTATCTAAAATGATGCGTAATGTACGTGTAATGCTCTGACGCAGTCGGGTTGTGGGCTGCTCTGTATGCGCTCTTCTTCAATCTATTTCTCGTATATTTTTTAAAACTATCTATTTTCTCATATTACCCTAAAAAAAGAAAGCTGTTGATATTACCATATATTAGCGTAAAAAATCTGAAAACATTTTGGCCTCAAACACAATCTTTTCGGATTGGACTCAATAAGTCAGTGAGCTATTTAGGCTTCAAAACTTAGATTCTTTGGTAACAGGACGAGATGTTAAATTTCAACTGAAACATCACTTTTACAAACCTATACCGGCACCGCAGGTCCGTGTTTAAGTGAAATAAAAAGAAAAATCCAAAGAATATATTTTCCATAATGGACGGGATTGGTTTAGTCACAAAACTTTGAAAGCTGGATAGTCACATTCAAAATTGATTATCACCATCATTAAAACAAAACATGGTTTTGTCTTAAACAATCCCACATGCACTGTCTTGGGAGTTACGACCTATTCGTTTAGGAGCCACCTATTTAGGTCCTAATCATCTTTGTCCTAATCGACTCTTAATTAGATAAATATTTAAACCTTTTTGATGAGATCAACATTTTGTATAGAAATTATAATTTATAACTAACTAAACAAGAAGACTAGCTATATCTAGTTGCAGCTTCTCATAACTAGATCCGAATAAACAAATTTAATTCGTTTCATTTTTTTCAATGGATTTATGCTTTAAGTAGTTTTAATTAGTCTTTTAGACGGTTGAAGAAATGTTGTTGATATACAATTTATCAACATTGCATTCGATCTGCATTTAAGTTTTGAGTGGTTGATAACTTGATATAAAGGCAATGACAGAACTATGCTAGGCGGATTAAGGAAAATCCCGATTCAACACCATATAGTTATGCGAAAGTTGGAGACTTGGGTTTAGAGTTTATGTTGTTCAACCCCACAGAGGTCCGGTCTAATCCACGGGACCACAACAAAGATATCTAAATAAGAAAAATGAATATCCAAAGAGTCCAAAGATGGAAGAAACATGTTAGTGGAAAAAAAGTAACGACACGTACATGTACGTGGTCATGCATTTTATTTGTTTGCTTTTTATGTTGTGTATAGAATGGATCGTGGGAATACGTGATTAATTGAAACAAGATGACCATGAGCATATGGCCCATTGTGTTTTTTTTTTTCATTCAAATTAGTAATTATTCATTTTATATACTCTTTTATTCTATCTTTAATTTTATTGGCCAGTAAATCAATTCCACCGAATGGTTTATATGTTTTGCATAGTGAATGTTGTCTTTCTTCGTTGGCGGTGTTGTTCGATGGTGATATTAGGGTCAGTGTAAGCACATGAACCCCCATGTTACTCCTTGGTCCGTTTATTTCTTACTTCACAACTTTTTGCCATAAATACGCGTGAAATTGATGCCTTAAAAACCTTATACAGTATAACATAAATTCAAATTAAAAATATAACTATAAAGTAACTGCTCATCTTACTAACTATCAGATATAGTTTGAGTTTATAAAAACCCAAGAATGTTTTGAGATATGTATGGCAAAACATATTGGCTATGAATGGTGATCAAATAACGAAGAGAAACAATGTATTCTTTAATATTCTTAAAAAAATTACCATTTATAAATTTTTGTTTTCCACATTCCTCTGCGTTATTTTTGTCATAGAGAAATATAGAATAAATTTATTTCTTATTAAATTTGATAAGAAATAATCATTTTTTATTATTCCCATAGTTTTATTTTCATCTTTTCTTATTCGTTCATTATGCATGCTCCTATGGTTACCATTTTCTCATGAACCATATTTGTAATTTTCAACTTTTTCGTTCGATTTTCTAAAACGAGTCCATTTGGGTTGTTTGGTTTAGAGGGTTTAGTTTCTGGGTTTTATCCAAAAGAAAAGATTTTTAGTCGTATATATATAAGTTGTACCAAATATTCATCACATGAGCTAGACCAGGGCCATGAGTCACTCGATTTTAGTCTACCGTATGTCTTTCTGTTTTCTATTTCCCACTGCCTTGTTTTCACATGTTCATGTCCTACGATGATCATGAATAAATAGCATCGCCAATATATACCGCTGCATCAAAATATAATAAACGCATTTATTGGATCGGATTGACATGTATTAAACAGCTAATTCAGGACCCATCCGATCCATATCATATGCGTCAGTGTTTATGTATCCAGCCAATGCTTGTACTTTGAAGGCGTACGTCAAAAAA
Source organism: Eruca vesicaria subsp. sativa (assembly GCA_932364175.1). Classification (NCBI taxonomy): domain Eukaryota; kingdom Viridiplantae; phylum Streptophyta; class Magnoliopsida; order Brassicales; family Brassicaceae; genus Eruca; species Eruca vesicaria. The sequence continues at coordinate 340,534 of CAKOAT010486265.1, forward strand.
AATGCAATTGCTTCTTCAGTTTTATGATGTAATGTTGTATGGGTCGCATCAAAAAGGTTTTTAAATATATATATATATATAGTCTGAATTTTTTTAAAAATTATGCAAAATATTAACTGAATATACATACACAAGTGAAACATATAGGTATGTATTCGCATACTTCTATATATATAGATGCACTAATAGTAATTACTGAGATATTCAAAAATAAAGAGATAATTATTTCAATTATATATATAACTTAATTACTACAACTATTCTTGGTCTTCTAATCGTCTTTGATTACCCGAATGGATTTTATTAAATTGCCAATCGATCCACAGTTCTTAAACGAATATAAACCAAAAACCGATTTTGGATGAGAAGCAGATGGTGGGATGGTATTTACCTGAGGTTTCCACGTATCTCGTAATACCATTTATTGTTATGCTGCATTTATTTTCATATGCGTGCCTTGTGGTATGAATCGTAATGATTTTCTGAGCTCCCTACATTTAGAAAACGACTAAACGGAGAAAGAAAGAAACATTGATCAATAAATTTCCACTTACTCTATCTCCGAATTATTCTCACCATAACCTTATGTGAATCTTAGATAATTTCTGGAAAATAAAACTTAACTTAATCTTTGAGCCAATTGGTTCCTCTTGTAAAAGGGAGTGTAAATAACCATTTAGAAATTAGAACAATGACATAGAAAACCAAGGTTTCTTGGATACTTTTCCAATATGATAAACTCTTGGGCCAATGGGGTATGTTTAGCCCAAAGTTAGGTACATGATCATCCATTCAAATTTGATTTATTTTTCTTCTTGTTTGTTTGGATATAGATTTCTTTTGTTTGGTTAAACCCTGTAAGTTCGTCGAACCCATATTTATGTTTGACATATTCTACTCTTCTCGAAATTGAAATACAAATTACAGTTTCGAGAAAGTTACTAATCCCTTCTAACACGATAATGAAAAGTTTGTCATAGGTCAAACGCTCCCTCTATAGTTTGGTAGGTCACAGCACATGCTCTCTAATTATTTCATATGAAAAGCCATTATCCGAAAGAATCTACATATAGGTGTAAAGCAACGAAAATGAAATCGAGAGCAGAAACATGGATATCCACGAATGGACCGTCACAAGATCTCCCAATAACATTTACTAGCTTTTTTAGGTCAAACGTAAAGAGTCAGTGAGTTGATGATGAAGCCCTCGTGTTGTATGTAGTAGCTGCCAAACACTAACATATTCAAATCCATCCAATAATAAAGCTTTGAAGCACAATAATTCCATTCGCCTTTTTGAGTACCTCCATTATGCCAAATACAGTCAAACGGTCACGGGGACAAAAACAACTAAACAAAGACCATTAGTTGCATTTGTCTCAAAGAGTTTTGGATTTTGTTCATTTAGCTTTTTTTTTGTTATTGCTGTTTATGGGTACGTTCAGTTCATCTCTGTATTCGCAGCCATTATCTATAGTGGTTCAACAAATGCAGATGATTTTGTTCCCAAATAAATTAACTATTTTGCACGGCTGAAAAATATCGAGTTGAATATCAATGTAGAAATTCTATAAAGTTTCAAGAAATGTGCATTTTCTTTCTTGAACTTTAATTGTTTTTCATTTTCTTTCTGTTCTTCAGGAATAATAAATTTGCGATGAACCAGCAAATAAGGTTGCAGATAAACTATCAAAACATCATATAGGTCGAGACAATTTGTTCTGTTTTCATAATTATAACAAAAAAAAAAAAATTTGAACTCAGACCATTTCCTAAATTAGTTAGTGAGAAAATATTTTGAACCACACTAAACTGTATAGAGATCGGAAACATTTGATCCTCTAAATCAGAAAATTCCAAAATTTCTGTAGCCAAGCAGCCGAATGGTTCCTCTCCTTTCACGTGTTGTGGATTAATTTAACCTTGTATAGAGAAACGATGCTTGGGATAGTTAACTGGAATTCATGTATGACTTATTATCTACTTATTGCATGTGGGCTGTGGCCTATTTGAAAGTATGGGACTATGATGGATCGTAGACCTCAACCCCACAAACCAAAAAGTCCTAATCTGATACAGTTTGCTTAATATGGTACGTCAAATCACTCAGGTTTTAATAATTATCTAGCAAAGCATTGTATACATCCAATTTCCGAACACACCTTTTATATATCCAATGGAATGTCTTTATCAAAAGTAACAATTTCATTCAAGTTGATTGTATCAGTTTTTCCTTTCTTATTTTGCTTCTATACATATAAGAGATGGTACGTTGTTATAATTCATAGTCGGGAATGGTAGGGTCTTATAAACATGTTTCACCAAAAAGAAAGAAATACAAAGTGGTTTCAAGAAAGACAAGGCATAAGCATGTGAACCTCATCCAATAGCTCCACCTGATATGTTCCTTAAACTATTTCACTTGAGTTAAACCCGATCCTAGTTTGAAGGCACTTTAGTCAGGTTTAATTGTTATCTAGCAAAGCATTGAATACATGGAAGTCTTTATCAAAAGTAATAATCTCATACAAGTTGATTGTAACATGTTGTCCATTCATATTTTGATTCTATTCATATAAGAGGTAATAAGTTGTTAGAATTCATCTTTGGGAATGGTAGGGTCTTATAAACATGTTTCATTACTAAAAGAAAAAAAAGTGGTTTCTAAGAAGACAAGGCATAAGCATGTGAACTTCATCCAATAGCTCCACCTGATATGTCCCCCAAACTATTACTCTCGAGTGATTTACGGTCACAAACTCTTTAAGTTTTCCTATATATACTTACACACTTTAAGAATCTTGCTTACAAACTAACCTAATCCATTTCTGTAAAAGTCCAAGATAGTAGATTATTCATCACTTAATATTTTTCCTCCTTTCAAGATCCCCCTTCTTAATTACTTGCATTAATCCTCAAAATGGGTATTCAGTTGATTGGACTGTCTCACGCCAAGCAGAAGTTTCAAAGAAGCTTATCAGCGAGGATCGCGAGCCTCTTGGCCGTGTCAGGTACTAATAATGTCCCAAAGGGTCATGTGGCCGTCTATGTTGGTGAGACTTACCAAAAGAAGAGGTTTGTGATACCTATATCATACTTAAACCATCCCTTGTTCCAAAGTTTGTTGAATCTCGCGGAAGAAGAGTTTGGGTTCGATCATCCCATGGGAGGTCTAACAATCCCTTGCACTGAAGATTACTTCACTGCTCTAGCTTCTTTTCTAAATGGTTCATGATAATGGAGGTCACTGATAATCCCAACATTCATTACGATTATTTATACAAATATATTGTGTTTCTTTTTGGTTTCAATGTATCCAAGGCCGTGTAGAGAATAACTCGAGATTGGGATACTAAGTGAGTCTCTTTTCAGTTTTGGATCTAAGAAGAGCGAGTTCTTTTAACTGTTCCGATTGTAAACTGTTCAATTGCTCAGAAATTTAATTTAAGTTTCTTTTCTATGTCGAGTTGCTTACTTTTCCTATATGTATTGATTAAATCTTAGCTTGCTTTTTATACAAGCAACTTTTGTGGGAGTAATTCATTTCTTTTGTCGCCACAGTAATTAATTTAAGAAAGAACTTCATAATGTAAAATGTCCCTAACAAATTACAGTAATCAGATACATGTACCCATGTTGACGTTTTGTAACAATATATTTTATTTTAAAGGTACCCGTAAACCTACTAGTGAATTAGTTAACTCGAGGTACCAATAAAATAGTCCTGCAATATTGCGGAAAGGCTATTTTTTTATTAAAAATTTAGATTTTAATATTTCTTTTTAATATAAATAACTTAAAATAACTAAATATTTGTAATATTGGTCAGACATGAATACAATTTTCCAGCCAATTTTCTTTTACATTTTTATTACTGTTTTTTATGCTTATAAAAATAAATAAGACACCTAACCAAACTGATAATCAAACTTTTTTTTTGCACTATGTTTTTAAATTCGATTCAAACGAGAAGTAACGTCAATGAAGACATCTTCAGCACAAGGGATCGTGAGATATTTCCTCGAATAAACTGTGCCAAATTCATTTTCAGATAGATGCAACAGAGCTTGGAACAAAGGATGTTTCAAATAATAGATTGGAACAACAAATCTCTTTGTCTCTTTTTCATCTTCTCCAACGTATACAGTAAAGTGGCCCTTTGGCACCTTGATAATGTGCCTTATACGCGATATTTTTGTAAGAACTATTCTTTTTGCTTGAAGAACTATGTCTTTGAACTTAATCATATCTACCTTTCAAATTAACTAACTATCTATAGCTTGAAAAGAGATGAATACATATGTAATACATTTAATTTATAGGATGAAGGTTTGTTGGTTTAAGAGTAGTTATTCAGAGTTATAAATATTAAAAATGATATCATAAATAATTGTGGATTTATAAATGTAAAAAACTAAATATAATGATTTAATTTGTCTTTTCTCTAAATTTGAGAACTTTAATTTACCAACAAAAAAATTAATAGATCTTTCTATAATATTTTTAATAGACCTATCTATAAATATATTTTTATTAGATCTCTCTATATCTATATATTTTCAGAGATTTATCTATCTATATCTATTATAATTTATTTTGAATACTTACATACTTTTTTCGTAATAAAGTTATAGACGCCGCAAACTAATGATATTCAAAATGAATAACAAAAATATTAATTTTAGTGATAATCTCTTATATATTAATTAAGAAGCACACAACATTTGAGGCAACTACATGTTATCATTATGATGATTTTAAGAATTTTTAGAAATCATTTTGTTCCATCTAAACATATATTATATTTTTATTAAATTAATTATCAAATTGATTAATAGTGTAAGGAAATATATTCTCTATTTTGGCTTAAATAAAAGCTATGAAAAACATAATATGATTATCATATATATATATATATGATAATTAATGATTTTGAATAATAAATATTTGATAACAATTTTGTATCCTCCATTATTTTTGTTTAATCTTATATTTTTAAAATAAATTACACAATCACATTAATCATATAATAAAAATAGTTTTTTCTTATATGTTATAATTTGAATTTTTAAAACGACTATAAATAAAATTGTTAAAAGTTTCATATTGAAATTTGGTAATCAATGGTTTAATATTTTTATAACAAGATAAATATTATTATAAAATCATATGAATATGATGTCTTATTTAAGAGATATTCAAATTAATATATATATATATATATATATATATATATATTATTCTTTAAATTAAATTATATACCAGATAAAAATACAAAATATGTTATTTGAAATTTTCACTGAAAAAGTATTGAGATCTTAATATTTTATTTTTGAAATTAACATAGAATTTTTTGAAACAATTATAAATTACTAAAAATATTAAAAATCTCACACCTAATTTTTTTGATTAATGATTTAATTTTTTGATACAAAAAATATACAGTTGTTAATAAAATCATATGAATGCTAAGCCTCGATAAATAAATATTCATATTAACATATACTATACATCTATGATAAAATCATTTAAATTAATTATATAACATAGACAATAAATAAAATGATTATTATATATTATTCATTAATAAAATATTATAAGGAAATTGAATTGTTTTGATTTAGATGCTGACTCCTATATATATATATGTATATATATAATAGTCATTTGTTATCAATTATTCATTATATTTATATATTATAATACATAAATATAAAATAAATAATAATTTGTATACATAATTTTCGTGTAAGACTCAGATCTTCATCTAGTAATTAAGTATAACCTCATATGTTATCAAAAAAGCTCATAGACGCCCACGGGTTGGTACATTAGTTTCTCATTTTTTGTATTTTGTATATTATATAGTTTCGGTGGAATCTTTCAGCGATGTCAGACTAACAATGAGTAGTCGTTCAGTTTCATTTTCTGATCCGAGATTTCTTCAACAATCTCATGTTCCTTTTGCATGTGTTACTTCAATGACCGTATATACCATTAATTTATGGATGACATAATATATTTGGTTTCAAAATTTTAATCACCTCTGCATGTTTAATACTCCCTCTGTTTTTAACAGATGAAGTTTTAGAAGATTTGTTGTTTCAAAACAGATGATATTTTGATATTATGTTTAATTTTATTGAAAACTGTGTAATCAATTAGATTTTGCAATTATTTCTATAACTGATAGAATAATTTTTTAATTATACTAGTATTTTCCAACTTTTTTGATTTTTTGATTTTTTTTTTTAATGTGTATCAAGACAAAACACCATGTATTGTGAAATAGAGGTAGTAGTAAAGCTACAGTTGTGACAGGAAGACCCAAACAAAAAAATCATTATAGGTGTCGTCATTAGTCACCTAAACTTATAGATGATCATCCGTATGATTTTGACACTGGACATAGGAGTCACGGAAATCTGTGGCTAAAGAGGTCCACCTCTTAATTAATCTGAAAATAACTGAAAGATAAAATTGATTCATAATCTTATAAGAACAAACGCAAAAGATACTCCTGCGATGATGCGTAGGCCAAATATTCATGAACTTTTTCAGTTTCCATCTGCAAGACTGCGAGGAACATATATATCTACCAGACTATCTAACACAATCAAATAATATAAGAAAAAAGATGATTAGGCCACATATAGCAAATAGCTGTAAGCCTGTATCTACAATCACAATCATCCTCATAATCACATGCAAAGATAGCTAGTCAGTCTTATCCAATAGCAAATAACTTCATCCAACTATTTATAGAATTTTTTTGACGAACTATTTATAGAGTTGCATTAAAAAGCTTATACTGTTTATATATATATATTAAAATAAGATTTTATTTCAATGAATAATAAAACCATCTCTTTGCTAGCTCATAGTTTGTCCCAGCAGTACAGCCCCTAGTTTGAGAGCAAAGGAAAAATCTACTCTAAGACTTGGAACTTATCATAGGTACGTATTGATTTCACCAAATATAAATATCAACCATAGCTAAAAGTGGTTTAAGAACTGGACCCCTTACATTTAAGTCTGACCCAGGCCACACTATTCACCACTTCGAGGCTCTAATTAGATATACACACCAAACTTTTATATTGGCAATCATATAAAAACGTACATTACGTGCAGTGACACTTTTATATATACATATGTATGTTAAGCATGTTAAGATGAGCTAAGCCATGTGAGCCAGATGGATGACGGGAGGGCCTAGCAGCCCATAACTTTTGGGGGTTTTTATAAAGAATCGCATCTTGCTGTTATTTTAGCATTCAAGTCTTTTCCTTATCTTGAAGTTACATGCTTTAAGTTTACTACTATATATAGAAACTTCTTCTCCTCCTCCTTGTCTCTCAAGTCACTTGCTTCCATTTAAAAACAAAGAAGGATATGGGTTTAGTGCGGTCCATGCTTCCAAATGCAAAGCAAATCTTCAAATCACAATCTATGAGGAACAAAAACGGATCACCATCATCTACAACAGCTTCAGCGCTTGTTCCTAAAGGTCACGTTGCGGTTTACGTTGGGGAAAGAATGGAGAAAACGAGGTTTGTGGTGCCAATATCATACTTAAACCATCCTTTGTTCAGAGAGTTTCTTAATCGCGCAGAGGAAGAGTTTGGATTTCATCATCCAATGGGTGGTTTGACGATTCCTTGTCGAGAGGAAGCGTTTCTTCATCTCATTTCTTCTCATCAGCTGCATTGAGGAGAACATTGATTAAGTAATAGTCTTCGTAGGGTTTTGACGAATCTTTTTTTTTTTTGTTCTCTCTGATAATTATATAAAATTTCGTTGTGTGTATATGACATTTGTTCAACGCTTGTGTTTCGAAATAAGATTTTAATAGTTGTGCAAGTATTCATATCCAAACCACCAAAAGCTCAATATTTAGAGGCTGGTTAGACTAAATTTTTTAAAGCTTGTGAAGACTCATGAACTTTAAAGCTTTCGCGAAAGATATTATTTTGACTTTTTTTTTTGTTTGATTAATCCCTTATATATTGAAAACGAATGTATATACTGAAAAAATTAAATGGCCAAATATTATAGTACTGCCTCTAATAGTACTGTTAAGAAAATTATTATTATTATAAACACGGAAACTTTTTTACATAATGGGAAATCACTCCATCACATAAATTATAATTGTACTTGATTATTGTAAATAACCAGTTCTGGCTTACATTATGTATTTAAAGGAATAGTGGATCACATGCACACTGAATAAACTAAATAGGTTGTAGTATGTAACCGTTGATAAATCAAAAGAGGACATATTTTCTTCGAATAACAAACAAATTATATGTATTAAAATGTTTGAAACAGTACTGCTCGATTTTTTTCTATGAAACTTTACGATAAATCATATCTAAATCATTGCATATATAGATTGTCAAGCACATGTTACTCTCTGTTATTAGGAAGATATAATTGTGATAGTAATAATGCAAATGAAACACGTGACCGTCTTTACAATAACTGAATGTTCTTATAACTGCCCTAATCAATACATAAATACATGCGATTTATACTAAATATTTTAATTAATTATTTTTTATCAAACAGGTAATTATTTTTCAACCAATTGACTTTACCTTATTGAAAGAACCGAACCTTCCACCGTGGTATGGTGTTGAAAGCAAATGTTGGTCTTAAATAAATTCATTGTAGATTCAGTGATGACTGAACTATTCACTGAACTATTGTTGTTGAGTTCTGGTGTTCTAACGTAGAAATCCTATTAAAGATATAGAAAATAAAATGACTCTTTTAGACATACAACTTGTACCTAAATGTTATATTGATCTACATTGTAAGAACACAAAGAAACAATGCATGTTCAATGTTATCTCATTTTCGTGACTCCAAGCTTACTATTATACAAGAAGGGTCCTCTTACAGATTTTAATAATAATACTATATATAGATTTAATAGTAATTTTGACCAAAAAGATTTATTAGTATATTTTATTATGATATATAGATTAAGTTTTGTAAACACAATTTTAGTTAAGACACAAAGGTTATCTTGAGCAGGGCAATAGGGGTGACACATATAGACCAAAAGCCACCATTTTCAAGAGCCAACAAGAGACTTGTCAAATTTGTATAGTCATCAATCATCATTAAGGACACTTGTTTCTGTTGTCAATTCATCATAGCCAATAGGACCAAACCTGTTTTATGTGATGGCCAGAGATTTTAATGAGAGGGAGAGAGAGCATGTGAGTTCTGTAACTTTGGTGGTCCCTATCTGATTATATTCTAAAGTCACCCAGAGAAATCAGAATCAGCTTGATGCTTTTCTAGGTAAGCCATAGTTTTTTTAAGCAGATCCCATGTGAAACCCTGCAAACTCCTAATTATTAAATACAATAAAAATCTGTTGTAATTAAACTCAACTTCAAAATTTAATTCCTTGACCTTTAAGAAACTCATCTATAAATAACAACTAACTGAAACACAACTCCACCAAAAACATCAATCTTTCTCCACTTTCATAAAACAGAGTACTCTTGTAAGATTCTATAAATCTCTTGCTTTAGACATGGCTATACGATTGTCGCGTGTTATGAACTCTAAACAGTCCCAAAAACAACAGTCTCGTGTCCCAAAAGGACATGTTGCGGTTTACGTTGGAGAAGAGATGGAGAACAAGAAGAGATTCGTGCTTCCGATCTCGTATTTGAACCATCCTTCGTTTCAGGGTTTGCTTAGTCGAGCTGAGGAAGAGTTTGGTTTCAACCATCCAATTGGTGGATTAACGATTCCTTGCAGAGAAGAAATATTCGTGGGTCTTTTGAATTCTTATGGTTGTATTATTTCAACTTGAGACATTTTTTTTTGGGAAACCCCAACATTTTCTTCTTTCCATTTTATAGAATTTTGTTGTTATTCCCTTTGTTTATTTCTGCAAAGGAGAACATGTTGAAGCCTGTAAATATGTTGTATAACCTTAGCTTGATTCGGAAAATCCAATACCTTAGCCTAACTAATGATTTCTAGGTAAAATTAATAATCACATGGTTGCAGAAGTTCAATTTTAAAATCGGTGTTAAACCTGACCAATGACGGTGTTAGAAACAAGTCATTAGCATTTACTACGACCCATTATTTGCTTATTTATCGAAATTGTTTTGACTTGAGCAAACTGTCTAAACTCACTAACTATTCCATTCATTGCCTATTAATAATCGAATGAAACCCAAAGACCTTCCTTATCAAATAATTGGGTCGCTATTGGAACACTAGGGACGACTTAGATACTTTGCATTAGACCTTAACAATTTTAATATCAGTTTAGTTAATATTTCGGTGGCAAAAATTCAGTATTGTATAAAAAACAAATTATTAGTCTTCAAATTTATAAGAGAATAATAAATAAAGAATCCAAAGCTTATTTTATTTTGCTTTTATAACAGTATAGCATACAACTTTTGAATCAATTGAACTGGCCATGTTCTGGACCAACGATAGGTCTTCATCATAAGCTCCTTTTTCTGATTGTGATACATCAACTACTGTATCTTGTCAATGTCATTTAGAGGTATGTGATTTGCAAATATTTTCTGTTAGGGTGTACATGGTAGATAAGATCATGGCAATTATATCATGTATTACTTAGAAGTTAAAGATAATGACATTTCAACAAAAACAGATCACTACAACGCTTCAGAACATCTTCTTTGAAGATCTACAGGACGCGGCAAATCAAGATAACAATCATGTTATAATGTAACTCATGGAGAAATTTCTTATAAACTTTGTCGCATAACACAGACGTAATATCAGCATACATATGCTAAGTTCTAGAGGGAGTTTCATTATAGCACATCAAGCTATATATATGTGGGATAATGGCCAAATAATAAGAACATCTATCTAAAGAACTATCAATCAAACACAAATATTAACTTCTCACATATCAATAAGGAAAGAAAGAAATAATAAATATTTTCAGTTGATTTTCCTATTTAATTAAAAAATAATTTGCATTTAAGTTTGCTAGAAATTTGACATACAAGCTTTATCAAGTAGCTAGTCCGACAGTTTGTTTAACATATGATACACCTGAATTCCGAGTTCGAAAGCTGAAATCGATATTTCCTAAGAAGATATTACTAGCTAATACATTTTTGGATATCCAGCTCGAATACATGCTATTAAACCATATATTCTTGGACTAAATCAAAAACACGTCATATAATTTCATTTTTTTTAAATATTACTGATATCTGGTTTAATGTTGTTTTCCAAATATAACAATGTGAAGTATCCAACTGGAAACTAAAGAATGATTCGGAAAAGCATCCATGTAATTAAAGATTGAAAATTGGGTGATTAGATGCGACCCAACAAATGAAAATATCAAAACATAATGATTTGTTAATTAGCTTCAAGAAATGGAATATATCTGTGGCCGTAATAATTCTCATCTATCCATTGTTGGTCATGGACAAAGTCTAACGAAACATTAATTTTAAATTTTCAAAAAATATATAGACGCAATCTCAAAAATAAAATCTAGATCTCCAAATTTGTACAAAAATAAAATTAATTGAAAACTTCAATAAGTCACTTATAACCCTATAAATCTCAGAGCCACCTGCGTCTATCAAACGGAAACTAATTCAGTGATTAACCAAATTGAGCATTTCTTCTATACTAACATCTGAAATATCAAATTGACTATATCTATCCTGATTTTTTTGCTTCATGTTCATCCAATGTGACAAGTTGCTCACTCTCTTCTTTTGCATGTTCTTGTCCACTTGTTATCATCTAATATTTTTAAAAGCACACACTTCTATGCTGAAGAGAAGTGGAATACATAAATTCTTATATCCAGAGAAATTTTTTTATAATAATTTTCCTAACTTTTCAACTTAATTTTATCATTATATATTAGTAAGAACAAAGAAAATTATAATAATTTTATGACTTTTCAATTTAAGTTTATCATTATATATTAATGAGAACAAAGAAAATTATAATAATTTTCTGACTTTTCAATTTAAGTTTATCATTATATATTAACGAGAACAAAGAAAATTTTGTTAGAAGACTTGATGAAACTAGTTGCACTGCATGTGACAAAATGAAGTAAGCCAAACAACTTGCATAAAGAAAAAACTCAATAAATGCCCTTAAATTTCTGAAAAGCCATTAGTCGTTTATTTCAAAATTTTCATTATTATATATAAGAGGCAATATCACTACCTTTCTTCATCTCAAGCATTGTGTTGAAAACCAAAACAAAAACCTTGCCTTCAGATAATTCGTTTTGCATCTTTGATCCTATAGTAAGAAAAAAAAGAACGAAAGATGGGGTTGAGTCGGCTTGCGATTACAAATGCAACAAAACAGATACTGAAGCTAAACTCACTTGCAAACAGAAGCCGAACATCATCATCATTGGATCATGTCCCTAAAGGGCATGTGGCAGTGTACGTAGGAGAGCAAGTCGAGAAGGAGAAGAAGAGATTTGTGGTTCCAATTTCGTTTCTGAATCATCCTTCCTTCGGAGAGTTCCTTAGTCGAGCAGAGGAAGAGTTTGGATTCAATCATCCAATGGGAGGCTTGACCATTCCTTGTAGAGAAGAAGTGTTTCTTGATCTCATTGCTTCTCGGTTACAATAATGTTAAAAAGAGAAGATTGATGTCTCTTAGGAGAATTGTATCTATAGACTATAGAGATCTTGAAAATATGTTATAGAGATAGATGATGTATCTTTTCATTATCTTCTTCCATGTATTTTTAATCATGGAGAATTGTAAGAATTGATACATATATATGTGGAAATTTACCAATCTCATATTTGGTTAACTCTAATAAAGTGACATACACAAGTTTCTGAAGTCCTTAAAAGAATCATTTACCATTTATATATGAATAAATACAAGCTTACAGATATACATACCAACTGTTTTACCATGCAATTAACTTCTTGTCACTATGCAACATCCTCATGTGGACAGCAAGAACTAAGAAGTCTATGCAGGAAGCAAAACTTGAATGTTCCATCTTTCTGCTGCGACTCTGGAGGAATGTGATGTGACATGTACTGAGTATCTCGTTGCGTGTAAGAAAAAAAACTCTCGGAGGTAAGGATCAAAATGAGAGAAGCCTCTTCTCAGTTCTCACTCAAGTGAGAGGTTCCCTAGTCGAATGCTGCGTTGCTGGCGAGTGATTTGGTTACCTAATGGTACTTGTGATGATCTTAAGTCCCCTGGCTTTGTGGAGAATGGTGAGTCAAGCTTTGGTTGAAACCAGTTCTTCAAAGAAACACCATTGATTCTTAATTTAGAATCCTTTCTATGATAAGGTATCCCCAACCTTCTCAACAACGCAGAAATTTCTTGTCCAACCCTGTCAACAAAAGGGATGTTCTTAGAAGAATACATAATAATACTTGAAAGGTTAAACATCATCTCTGTAAAATTAAAATATAAAAATAGGATACTCTAACTTTACCTTCCTGCAAGGTCAATTGTCTTCTCTCCTTCAGGAGTCGTGATCTCCTTCTCTTCTATGGAAATGATCAGATTAATATGAGGTATCTTCGCACCTGAAACATATATGGGACTAGCAGGTAAGAGATTTTACTGGCTCCAAGCCATTGAAAAATTCAATCAACCTAGATCTTCCCAACTAGCTAAACATTTGTTTAACATGCCCTCAACTTCTTGTCCTCTGAAAGTCTATCTTAAAGCTTAGTGGTATTTAAATTTTATACCATAAACTTGATGATTTGATAGTGGATATTCAGATCAAGAAAAGCCAAAATACCAAAAACGATCAAGGGGTGGAACTAAATTAAACAAGATTAACGTAAAGTTATATCATAAAAAGTCTAGAAAATAGATAATCTTACCAGCTGCAAGGCGATGCTTTAGACCTTTAAAGATGGTTAAGAGGTAAACCTGCCATATTTTTCATGACATAGTTAAGATGAGTGAGAATCCCATTAGTGCTAAAAGAGTGAGATGTTGATTTATGTGTTCTTTTTATTTCCTTTCAAATACAATTGAGCTACAAGATGAACAATTCATACTGGCAGAGTTAATCCATAGTAATCTTGGGAACCAGATGGAAATCTTGTAAATTCTATTCCACTAAAACAAAAGGGTTTTTACCTCAGCCACGTTTTTGGGCAATTCTGTCGTGTCAAAAAACAATGGAACTTTATTGAAGGACATAGAAGGAAGGACTCCAAGAGAAGTAGCCTCCTGCAAATCATGAAAAAGTATAAACTCTGTAGACCTAATGAAACGCAGAAGAGTTGATATTTATGTGAAGCTATCAACATACCTCAAGCAGTGAAAATGCTCGAGGATCATACTCTCCAAACCCATCTACTAGTGGGAATATGTTATGTTGCTTTTGTGAAGAAATGTTGCCTAAATTCGAAATCAGCCTATCCCTCAAAGCAGCATCATGTGGAAGTTGCAAGCATCCCAAAACTTGTGAAACTACTTCTGTAGTAGGAACCGTACCACCTGATATTGTCTCACGGTAAACCATTAAGGCCATTGATGTCCTGAAAGAAAGGGAAGAGAGAGTAACACAAGTATCAGATCAAATCCAACAAATTTACTAAAACCTCAATCAAGATTGCTTGAACTGGGAAGTATCACAAGATTTTGTCTCAAACTTTTCCAACATTAAGAAGAAAAGTGAGACTGCCTTAAGACTTGAAAAAGGAAGCTATACTTACCATTTATTTTCAATCTGAGGTCGTCCTGATTTAAAAGACACAACAGGTTCACCAGCAGCACAAGCCTTCTCAAACCTTCGCTTGCAAAGGCCTATATAAAATAGCAAAAAAAGTAGGAAGCATAAGTGCTACACTAAAACAAACGCTTACATGTTTGATTGCACCATATGGACTACGATGAATATAATATACAAGCTTACTTGTTATGCATCTGCACATGATGAAGTTCGGTGATACTCCATCTTCTTTTGCTCGAGAGAGAAGCTTGAAACTTACCTCAAAGTCATCCTTTCTACACAGAGAAACGTCAAAGAATACTGAATTCTCAAATCTGCACTTATTAGATCCAAACAAACTTAATTATTTGAACATAAAAAGCAGTTACCTTTCACTTGCCAGCATGAGCATAGAGTAAGTGATAGTGTTTGGTGTTAATCCCAAAGTCTTTATCTCATCAAGATATTCCATAGCCTTGGGAAGTTGGCCACCTTCACCTGTTGATAATCTCAGGTGTCATACCAGCAATTGTGGTAATACCATATTTCATTTTTCTTTTGCGCCTTATACTTTATCATCTTTATTTATTAAAAGGGTTAAAGTTTAAGATAGCAACGTATGAGGTCTTACACAAGGCAGTTATAAGGGCATTCATTGTTGAAACAGTTGGTCTAAGTCTGATTGACTTGATCTTTTCATAGAGCTCCAATGCTTTCTTCCATTTTTTCGCCTAAATTAAAAGAAAAAAGGGTCAGTAGTGTTCAAGGCATTTAACTCTTGCTACAGCTATAAAAGGCACATACATTACAACAAGCTCCCATCAGTGAGCTATATGTTATTGTTCCCAGACGTATGCCTTGAGATTTCGCATCCTGAAGAATGCCAAAAGCTTCGTCTAACATTTTTGCATGTCCTGCAACATCGATCAATGCACTAAAAAACACCTGCAGAAGGTCAAAACCAAGATGGCCTTAGAAGCACTTGGAATAATTTCACCCACTTCCATGAGTTTCAGCAGGTATGAAGAGACATGTTCATGCCTCATAAAGATCTTCCAACAAAAACAGAATGCAAAATAGACATACCTCGTCAGGGATAACACCTTTGTCTTTCATGTCATTGTATATGCTACATGCAAAATCCCAGTCCCCAGACTTGCTGCAACTATTCACAGCGATGGTATAGACTTCTGGAGTACCCTTTATTCCATATTGATGGATCATCTTGTATACCTCTTTAGATCGTTCTACCTGCAATAAACTTACCCTTAATCAAATAGAAAGTGAAAAAAAGAAATTGGAACAAAAAGAAAAAGCCACACACCTGTCCAGCATTAAAACATGCCTTCATCAACGCACCAATTGTGATATGATCAGGGTCTATAGGGTGTGTTTCAGCCTTCATTTCAGCTAACACATCAAAAGCACGGTCAACAGCTCCTGACTGACCACATGCAGAGATGAGGGCATTGAATACAACCCGGTCTGGCTTAACATTCTACTGCATCGAACATGTCATCAATGTAATAATAGCCTTGATATTACAAAACATAATGGACATAATGAGCAAGATTAAAACACACATTTAGTAGCCACAGAGCAAGAGGCAATACAAACTTATGGCAGGCTTACCTTAGACCTTAAAATTCCATAAGCACCAAATGCCTTGGCTACTTGTCCAGCTCTAGCACAGCCATCAATAAGCGCACCAAACGTGTGAAGATTGGGTTCTACTCCAGAATTTGCCATCTGGTGGAACACCTGAGAATATAACCACACAGATATATGAAGAAGTGTACAGTACATGGCACCATTTAGGATACTATCAGGTCAGGTGATATGATTTTATTATCAGTGTTTAAGATCCAGACAATATCACCAACTCAATATGGTGTGTAAAAATAATTCAAAAGACACCTTTCCCTGGTTGGGAGAACTGAAAACAATACTACACAATTCAGACAAGACTACAAATGAGGTGTCCCAGAAATTTATCACTCTTCATGATATAATAGAGATTCCAAAGAAACAGCCTAATATGTATCCTTGTTTAACATACAGGGAAAAGAAGATTACTATACCTCAAACATTGCATCAACTTTCCCACTTTTAGCACAACTTGATATTAAAGTTGTATAAAGTTTGCAATCAGCCATCATACCATTCTCTTGCACCAGATGCAAAACTCCACGAGCTCCTACATAAGTAACAACTAAACATTTAACAAAATGAACTTTAAGATCAAAAAATTATATGAATATTAATATCACCTTCTATGTCCTGGGAGCTTGCACATACAGACATCAACATATTGAATGTGCTTAAGGTTGGATTTGGAATCAACTTGGTAAAGCGAAATGCTTCCTTGACAGCCCTTTGCTTCTTGCAGAGTTTAAAGAAGCTTGCGTGATAAATCTGAGGAGATAGGAAAAATATGATCACTGACAAAAAGTTCCACAGTTAAAGGAGAAGCAATACTTAAGATCTCTTAGGAAAGCAGCCATACCTTGTCCATGTCCAATAGATCCCTTTTCTCCAGATCTTCAAGTGCGTCTATGCAATCCATTAGCCTATTACATATGGATATCACACCCTCAAATTCAAACAATGCAGTAACCTTTGTTTGGTAACAAAACTTCCAAAGAATGAATAACAATGCCAGCAGAAGAAAAAGAGGACAGGCACAAGACAGAGCACTGTTTTTTCAAGCCAGAGAATATTTCTTACCTCCCATCTCTAAGTAATCGGTAGTAAGCATCAGTAGTTTCTACAGAACGCCCATTGCTATTAAGTATCTGAGAAGGGAACTCAGGCATGCTTTCATCAGTTTGGTGAACCACATGCTTCACATCATCTGGAACTTCCCAGTCTCTTCTTCCATCATTCCTTTGGAAGGATAAACCACCGTTACCGTGTCCCACAAGATTCTCTTCTTCAATATAACCTGCAACGGAAAGTAACTTTAAAGCATCATCTCATGGATTGGCTCCGCGAAGAAACATGAGATCGTATCAACTCTGACATGTAAAGTAGCGTACCAGGAGCCTGACCAGAACTTGGTCCTGAGAACTGAGTATCAATGGTTCCATTGTTCTTGTGGTCTAACAATAAACTATCAGTTGCAGGAGAAGTAAGAGTAGGAGAGACTGCTTTAACACTTGTCAACCTGGAAGAACTTGGTGATGAATGATTAGACCCATAAAATGTGTGAATTTCTTCTCTCTTATTCTCCGTGAAAATGCTATATTCGATAGGCTTTTGGATCAGACCATTATACTCATGCTCGAGAGAACGTGTATCATCATCTACCACATGTGGAGAAGCAATCGAATGAACTCCCACCACTTCCTGTGAAAAAACATAATCCGTAACCTTTTGCTCTTGGCTGTCTTCAATCTGTTTTTCAGGTGTTTTTGTTTCCAATGTGGTTGATTCCAAAGCAACAGACCCATTACTAAGAGAAGATGAAAGGGACTCATCTCTAACTATTTTCTCTTCGATGTTTTCAACTTGCTTTTCAGGTGCTTGTGCTCCCAATGTCACAGCAACATACCCATTACTCATAGGAGCTGAAAGGGAATCATTTGTAGAACTATGTTCACTGGCAACAGCAAACTGTGACTCCTCAGCTGCCATCTCCGTTTCTTTGGCCACAAATGAATCTAACTCCATCACAGCAGTTTGATGAGCCTCCTCTTCCACCTTCTTTCTAAAACCTCCATTTACTTCCACAGGAGCGCCTTCATGAACATCAAAATGTTGACTTTCCCGCTGACTCTCAACACTACTGATGCTTCCTCCATGAAGCGTTTCAGGAGATGCTGCAACCTGAACAAGTTTAGAAATTTCATCAAAACTCAACTCGAGAGATTGTAGAGGTAAAGGAAACCTAATATATTAAGTATTAACTCACTTTGTCGGAAACTCGACTGGTCTTGTCGGGAAGTTTACGTTTTCTGAAAGTACTTTGGCAATAAGCGAAAGCAATGGCGGAAAAAGCGGTAACAGCCACAACAACAAGGATCAGACCAGAGTCGATAGAAGCTCTAACGACTAAACGAGGCGATCGTGTTGAAGAAGAACGACCATTTCTCCGTTTTCCCGCGCGAGTTCGAAGATGATGATGAGGATGAGGAGGACGGAGAGTGTGGCAGGAGCCGAGGAAATCAGTACGGATGGAACGGAGACTAGAAGCGGGAAGAATCACCGGAGAGTATGAAGTTAAGGTGAGATACTTCGAAGACGAAGAGGTGGAGACGAAGGTGGAGGTAACCTCCATTGGAGGAGAAGGCTAGAGAGGGAGGAGGAAAGATGATGAGAGGATAAAGGAAGCATTAAGAGGAGACTAGTGAGAGGATATGAAATAACGAACGACTCGCTAGTGGGACCATATGCTGACGTGGCTTTAACGGCCGTCAAGTCGTCAACGTTTTCCTTATCACAAAGACCAAAACAAAAGAATGTTTACTTGTCTGTTGCGTTTAGATAGGCTTGGGCTTGAGATTGAGTCTGAATCCAAGTGTGGGCCCACTGGCGATTCAATGGATATGTCGCAAAATGAATCCATGACAGCAAATGATGCTACAGTTAAAAGACAGGGAACAGTCCATGAACTTTTCTCCTCAAGTGTTTCTCTGCCTTGTTCAGTTGCTACTGCTTCTTCTGTGTAGAGTGTAGACAGTTCTTCCCTGTTTTATCAGTGGGAACTGTCTATCACACCTCTGAAGTTTCGTCGAATTTTACATTGGCCGAACAAGGGATGTGAATGATTCAAGCAAAAGGGTATAGGCAGATTAAGCAGTAGTAAGAAGCTTTTAGTTAGTTTCTCTGTTCTTTGATAAAAAAAAAAAAGTTAGTTTCTCTGTTCATTCTTTGGAAGTGTACACACTCTTGTGTTGGTTAGGAACACATAGCTTTTAGTTAAACCCAAAGATTATGCTGTGTCAAGAGAAAATGCTCAAAGAATTTCGAATTTGATTTTTTAGAAGGGAAAAAAATTCACGCTGTCGAGAGAGCTTCCGCAGATAATAGAAGACAACGTGGAGAGTTTCTGCAAGAAGCTAATAGGAAAAGCGGGACTGACTCCTAAAGACTATAACCAGACTATGACCAGCCATCTTGAACCGAATGGAAAAGAGGCTTAACCTCTCGCCAGAGAAGCTGAGTCCAAGCCGAAGAGCTCTCATGGACTATGGCAACGCAGGTAGCAATTCAATCGTTTATGTGTTGGGAGTATATGTTGGAGGAGAGCAGGGAAGCAAGGAACATGGAGGAAGTTGAAAACGAGTGGGGTCTAATTCTAGCTTTTGAAGGCATCGTTGCTCGAAACCTTGATGTTTGAGCAACGGAGAGAGAGAGATATGCATGTAATAAGAATGTGAAGCTTAAAGAGAAGAACTCTTTTTTACGATGCTTATATGTGTCATAGTCTAAAAATATTTCACAAAGCAAAACAAAACAAAACGTAAAATGTGCAAATTGAGAAACGAAAGAAGAGTCATTGAAGTTTCTTTTTAGCTCATCTCTTGCTAACGTTACCTTGACGAAGATGATGAAACTTCAACAAGTCCAGGAGTTGGATCTTCTCATAACGGGTTTCATTTGTTTGTCTTCCTCAAGAGAAATCATACCGACATGTGATGGATCTTCCAGCATCATCTTGGCTACTAAGTATCCGGCGATTGACCAGGTCTGGCATTTACGTGCCTGCTTCCCCACGTATCTCCCTTGCTTTCCATCATAGTATTCAGGCCAATTGTCTTTATGAAGCCTCGCCTCAGCTACTTCAATCGCTCGTCTTGCTATTTGAGGCCGACCAGTTTTGATACAAGCAGCCGTCAATAGCCATAGCAGCACTGTACCAGGGAACATAAAGGTCAGATTAGTAGAAAAACAGAGGAGATTTAGTAAAATTACCTGGCCAGGACCCTCCATTGTGGTAACTCCATCGGGTGTTTTTGGGGTCACAACCAGTAACTATTCTCCATTCATGACTTTCTATTGCAGGGTAGCAAACTTTCAGTGGCATTTCTCCAACCAACTCTTCCCAGCGAGATTCTATGAGATCCATAATTGCTGTTGACTGTTCAGGAGTAGCCATGGAAGACAATATGGCTATACAATTTCCCAACGCAAACCAACGGAAATCCATTCTTGCGGGGCTAACGTTGCCGATAAAAAACCCCCCGTGAGATGGCATAAAGTCGAAGACCCATTCTGGAAGAGAATCAGGGATAACGTTGAACTTGTTGACAGCAGTGTGAGAGTATTCCTCTGTTTTGTATCGGTAGATGTCATTAAGCTGCTTCAAGTCTAGCCAAAAGTAATTCCTCATGTGGTAGCTCAATGCATGAAGTCGCTTCACTATCTGCTCCACCATTTCTTTACCTTCTCCATCATGTTTAAGTACGAGCAGTGCACACCTTAAGGCCATAAAGAAGAGGGCTTGAATCTCTATCGGGTAACCATAAACTCCCTAAAACAAAGGAAAACAGAAGAGTCTCAAACTGTTTCCTTGTAGAAAGAATTAAATTAGCAAAATGACTTTAGCTCACCATCCTACGATCAATCATACAGCATCCATCAGCACATAAGAGAGTGGGAAAAGTATCAAATCCCTCAGAGAGACAAAGGCTTAGTATCAAACGTATACCCTTCTGGCATTCAGGCATGTCAGCAAGAGAAGAGTCTCCCGTAGATTTTGTGTATGCTCTGAGCAGAATAATCCACCAGAATCCAGAATCAACAGGCGCTACTCTCCCAATAGCGCTCTCACCAAAATCAGCAATCAAAGTTTCATGGTTTCTAACAGGATCATGGAAAACTTTGAAGCTAGCAGGCATAACTCCTTCACCAAGCTGGAATCTATCAATCTTTTTCTCCCATGATTGAAGACGAAGAGTCTTCAAAAGAAAGTTTCTCACTATATCTGGTTCACCGTTCATCAAAAATGCCAAAGCACTTGGTACAAAGTCTCTCACAAACACCTAAGACAACCAACAAACAGAATTAAAATGTGTGTGTTTTTAAGCAAAATATTAAGACTCTTCACCTGATCATAGTTGAGTTTCTCTTCAGAGTTATCCACAGCAGCAATAGTCCCAACAGGTTGACCACGGAAGTACACCATAGACCTTCTCAAAGCATCCCAAGCCTCTCCCACCATAGGATGAGACTCAAATCCATGAAATGACCGAGGAGTGTTGAATCCAGACCTCCTACCCACACTCGGTGTAACCACATAATCAGCGTGATCATGAACCCGAGAGGAAGCATTATCCGCGTTTCTAAGCTGCGGTGATCCAGATAACTCAGTAAGAGACCTTTCATCAAGTGATCTCAGTCTCTCTATATTCAACGGCCTTGGCTTCTCTAGCAACTTGGAGAAATCAATGTCATTAATATCGTCCAGTGTATCAGCCGCCTTCTTGACATCCCCGTTCTGATTTACATCTACTTTTAGGTTAAAACTCGACATTGCTCTATAGATTGATTCAAATCTCCTAGCCAATGATCATCCCCTGCAATCACATAAATCGTTATCAGATCCATTTTGGCATGATCATATCGTAATCAATCAAGACGTTGAGTGGAGACTTGTCAAACGGAGAAAACTGATCAAACAGAACGCAGAAAATCAGAGAAACTTCACAAAACAACAGTAACATAACATCGAACCGTCAGATTATCATGTAAATTCCAAAGAACAAGCAAACAAAGAGAGATTTCGATTCGATTTCAACGATATCAACGCAGAGAACGGATCGTAAACAAAGCTATCACGGAGCTAAAGCACTTCGCCGGAGATCCGGCGAAACAAACTAAGCAGGGAGTTGTAAACCTATCTATATAGTTCTTAAACCACAGAGAGACGTAGACGGATTCACGAACCTGATGATCGAGCGTGGAACGAAGAAGAAGACGAAGACGAAACGAAAGAGCTTATCTCTCTGCTCTCTATCTCTTCTCTGTGATCACGAAACAGAAGAGAAGCGAGAGTGTATAACACTAGTGGAACAAGTAATCTTCCGAAACGGCAAAGGGTAGACGTATCGGCAAAAAAAAAAAGAGGATGTGGGTCCACGTGTACGAACAGGATGTGATTGTGACGGGAAGATTGGAAACGAGCACAGTGACTCTAGAGATGGGGAAGGTGAAAAAGGTTAAGTTGATCAAGCCATGCATATGATATGATTGCACGGAGGTTGTTGCTTTTCGAGTTTCACCAGTATTATACTTTCTTTATTTAAATAAATATCATATAAGTTCATAATCAGTGACGTGAGAGAGTATCTTTGCAGTGAGTAAAATGTTTGGTTGTCCACGTGTGCGGTGGCAGCGGATCTCGTGCCATGCACAGAGTCAGATGACTGATAATTGTTCGTTTCTGCATATTTTACTAGTATTTAACTTAACTTAGAGTGACTTTCGATTTGAATAATAAAGATCTTTATCAAAAGGTTGTATAGTTTGGAGAACGAATATTACTAGATTATAAAAAAACAATTAACATTGTCTATTGGCCGACTCCAAAAGTTTATTTAACCAGTGCTTTGATTTGATTTTAATTAACTTTTGGATTTAGGGATTCTTTTTTGTGCTAGCTTATTCTAGACAATAATGTGATATAAGTTGAAAATGGTAACATCACTGCCGCATGTCAAAATAATAGCGGATACTCTACGCTCATGATGTTAGCATGTCGTGGAGTGAAAAGAAAAACGGATTAATTCCAATGAAAAACCCTAGTTAGGACACTAGGAGCCGTCGCGTGTCTAAAATACATTTGATGAAGTTGATGGTGTGTTGTAATTTTCTTTGGTTATATGCACATGTTGTGACTGGCAAGCAAAATCTTATCACTTTGGTAATAAACACAAAATGGGCTGGGCTATTCTTCTAAAAAGTGAAACCTAATAATCCCATCAAACGTCCAAATCGGCATAATTAGTATCATTCCACCTTAAATCAATATCTATTATATTTTCTTTTGCATCCTACATTTCATATTCTCAAGATTTTTGAGTGGTCAACAACCGAAGGAGACATGCTAAATAAGTGGAACAAGGCTGAATAAGCCACGCAAGTTGCATAAATCTAACGAAATATGGTCACAAAGTGTTGTTTTACTTACATTTACCTAAATTTCTTAAACTATTCACCGTGTTATACGTTTAATAAACTTCAAGATACTTGTGCAATTATCTCAAAAGAATATTTAAAAAAAAGTAAATTATAATAATTAGTAAAACTAGATATTGGGCTTCTACTTTCGGCTCGGCCCACCTATATAAAAAAAACGCCGTCCCTTTGTCGGGTCCATCTAAACAATAAATAAATCTTCCTACAACGAACAGCCTCAAATCCACGCAACTTTAAACCCCAGTCAAACAAAACTCAACCACGATTAATCATAAACCCTACACGTGCCTCCAATCAACGGTCTCAAACACAATTTCCTTTCCAACATTAAATCCTCCTCTCTATATGAACCCCCATCACAAAAACCCTAACCAGCACACCATCACAATCACCACAGCCTCCTCTTCAATCCCAACCCAAAAAAAGAAAGAAAAATGGTTAACCCAAGAGTCTTCTTCGACATGACAATCGGCGGCGCCCCCTCAGGCCGCATCGTGATGGAGCTTTTCGCCGACACGACACCCGCCACCGCCGAGAATTTCCGTGCCCTCTGCACGGGCGAGAAAGGAGTCGGAAAGAAGGGGAAGCCACTCCACTTCAAGGGATCAGGCTTCCACCGCGTGATCCCCGGATTCATGTGCCAAGGAGGAGATTTCACCGCCGGGAACGGAACCGGTGGAGAGTCGATCTACGGAGATAAGTTCAAGGACGAGAACTTTGTGAAGAAGCACACTGGGCCTGGGATTTTATCCATGGCGAACTCTGGGCCCAACACTAATGGGTCTCAGTTTTTCATTTGTACCGCTGAGACCTCGTGGCTTAATGGGAAGCACGTTGTGTTTGGTCAGATTGTTGAAGGTATGGATGTTGTGAAGGCGATTGAGAAAGTTGGCTCTTCTTCCGGGACGACTAAGAAGCCTGTGGTTGTCGCTGATTGTGGTCAGATTGCTTAAATCTGAGTGATGGATGGGCTTTGGAATCTGATGAATGTGTTATCTGTTGCTTTTCGAATGTTTTTTCTGATCTTTCGAGCTTGTAAAAACCCTCTTGAGGGTTTTGAATTTGACTTGTCTTTGAATAATTATGAATAACTATGAGCTTTTTAATATTATTACTATCAACTGATCAGCTTTAAATCCTGCAAGTCACGTGTTCTTAATCCATAACGGAATCTTGCAAGATGAAGTAAATACTTTAAATTTTGCTTGATTTAATGGCTAGTTGCAACCTTTGTCCTTAACCAATCTCTTGCTCAGCTCTTGGTTTTCGTTCATGAATTTCAACCCATTTATGTAATATAAAAGTTGAGGAATTCAGTCTGGGTTTGATTATATGTTTGAGTCCTACACGACATTTCATCCTGTTGAATCTAGAATAATTTCGGTTTTAATCAGATTATCAGATTTAGAAATATTAATATATGTTTGTTTGTTCAAAAAAAAAAAAATCTATATTATAATAGTTGAGTTTCAAGACTCCTTAGCGCGCCACATCAGCATTAGGTGGGTCCCACTTTAAAAAATTGTCAAACATATGATTTGAACCCGGGTTATTAAGAAACAAACACAAACATTCATACCACCAAACTACAGGATAACTTGTACATTGATGGCCGAAACTAATATATATTTAGCCGGAAGCCTTTCCATTAATGACCTTTAAAGTTCGAGCCTCGAAGTGTATTATGAATTTTATTTTTAATTGGGATTAATCACATTATATGAAGAAAATCCTCAAGTTTACAACAGTTATAGTTTTTCCATATTGTAAACCGTCAATGTTTAAAATGAGTTAAGATTCCTTTCACCATCGTCTCATACAGGTTTGAGTTACAGAGATACCCCATGTGTGTTCGTAATCTATTTTTTTCACCGGTGAACTCTTCATCTCCCCATCTTACATCGCTTGCTCATAAATGTTCCTGATTTGTATCCCCTATGTAAATCCTATATATATATATATATGATTCTCATCTTTGATGAACCCTATCTGCATCTTCACAAAACTTATCTATTCCTCTTAACTCTAACCATCTTCTAGAAAATATCTCTCTCTGCTTCTCCAATTCCTAAAATTAGCGTCACCGGAGTCCGTCATGCAGCCTTCGAGTCTTTCTGTCATGTTAAAGTAAACATAAGCCATACGAGCCAAATTAAATATAGAACCTCAAATCATTCAGTATGAGTTTTAGTAAACGAAACTAATAATAATAGAAACAAAGTCATACAACAAATTCAAACCTTCTTATTGCAGGTTCCGAGAACACCGAATCAATATAGGTTCACTGGGTAAGGAATGCGGTGGAGACAGCCTTAACTGAGGTGAGCAAATCTCTCTTCCATGTTGCTATAGAAAAACCATAATTTCACAAAATGACACACTAAAAACGCAACCAGACCAAGAATCACAAGAGCTTGTCACACTGCTGAAGATGACGAGGAGAAACAAAAATGGCGAGTAAACAATCCAGTTTCAGATCTAAATTGAGACTCAAGACTCATCAAATTTCAAGTCCAATCATTTAAAACCCAACTACTACATTTTCATTGTGTTCGAATATAAGTCCTATACGACTAAACTTTTTAATCCACCATTCCCATTGTTAAACTACCACAAAATATTTTTGACAAATACAAAAAAATAACTATCTTAGTCATACATGTATATAATTATACGAAGCATTAGCATTATTAAACTACAGTTATATATTTTCAAAACATGTCATGGAACATTGAAAACAATAAACTATATTTCTTTTCGGATAACAAAATTATTTTCTCTTCGTTCCCATATTATAGTTGTTTATTAACAAATACCTATGTTTAGCTACATATGGTTATTAACTCACTAATAACATTAAGATCGAATTAAATCGTAAAAAAAATGTAGAAATACGAACACATATGAATTTGTTAAACAATCTTATTTGTAAATAAAAACAGGTTTTTACTCACTAATAAAGATTAATCTCTCAACATTCCACACAACCCCTTAATAAACACGTTTCATCTTTCTCTCTTCAATCCATTAAACTATATTTCTTTGTATAATTGAATAAAAATCTTTTAAAAGAGTTTAAAAATGCTAATTCATTATTTAACAATAATATACTACCAACCTACGAATTAGATAATGACAACATAATAAATCACCCATCCTGGACATAAAAGCACTAATAACACAAATATTCGAAAAAATCATTACTAAAATAATATATGAATATTTCAAAGTATATGAATTTTCACTCTTTCGTATATCAAGTCAATTCAATTGGGTTTTCGGTTAAACCCCAAACAAAAAAATGTCCAAAAAAATGACAAAATCCTATATATAAAACATCATAACGCATTATCACTGTCTCCGGCTCCGCGCTTGCGCGGAGCTATGAACCTAGTAATATTAATATATGTCTGATTCAATTTAACATACTTTTAATATTTTCAATAATTTATGTGTTTGGCTCCTCAAACAAATAAGAGACTTATGTATCAAATTTGTCTTCAAATCATATCTAACAACCATATAAAATTTGTCTTTATGACAAATCAAAATCTTGTACAAATGATAACTATATATAATTTATATAATATATGAACCATAAACAAATTAAAATTTATAACTATTAACTCTATAAACATAGTGAACATTATTAAAACTTTAAAAAAATTGTCAAAACTTAGAAACATTAATATTAACTAAATAAAAAATACATATAGAATAAATATTTGATTTAATTATTTATGTAATAAATAATTATTTTAGATATTTAATATTTTAATGTGTTTTAGATAGATTGAAATCGATTTTTTTCCAAATTTTTAGAGATTTTGAATTTATATATATTCAGTCGAATAAAATTTATTATCTGAAATATCATAAAACGATATTAGGTCGGTTCGAATTCTTTAGGTTAGATCCGGTTCAGATTTTAAGATTTAGTTTATTTTCCCAACCTTAATCACAAATCAATAAATCATATTTTATACGGTTAAGGAATCTTTTAATTTCTTAATGTAAAGTATGCAATATGCTCACAAAATATTCAAACAAGAAGCTTTTTCTTCCCCTTGTAATAAGGCAGGCACAAGTACTCAACGCAAGAAGAAGGATCAGCCAACGACGGTGTTTATACCGGGTAGCACCAGAGGTGGGGTGGATTTTCGGCCCCATCAAAAATCTCTTCCTTAGCTATTCTCAGCTGGAATTGTCAAGGACTTGGGAGCGTCCAGACAATCCGGCGAATTAAGGAGATCCATAAACATATGGCTCCTGATGTAATGTTTTTTATGGAGACAAAGAATGAAGATGATTTTATCAATAAGAAATTACAGAGTCTCCAGTATTCTCACTATTTTTCAGTCCCACCTGTGGGTTTAAGCGGTGGTCTCTCCCTCCTTTGGAACGATGAAACTGACATCACCATTCTCGAATCGTCTCCTAACTTAATTGATACGAGAATTGTATACAAAGGAATCACCTCTTTCGTATCATTTGTGTATGGTGCCCCTGCTGCAGAGAACAGACCTGCCTTTTGGAACAAGCTAAGTTCGGTGGGACTTGGAAGAGACGCACCTTGGCTGGTGACAGGGGATTTTAACGATATTCTTAACAATGCAGAAAAGATCGGAGGTCCCACTCGGCCAGAAGGATCTTTTACGGCTTTCCGCTCCTTTGTAGCACAAAATGGATTATGGGATCTTAAGCATTCTGGTGAGCAATTATCGTGGCGGGGAAACCGGTATACGCACTTCATAAGATCTAGATTGGATCGATCTATGGGTAATTGTTCGTGGTCTGAAGCGTTTCCTATGGGAAGATGTCGATATCTACGTTTCGAGGGTTCCGATCATAGGCCATTAATGTCCTATTTCAATGCTGATAAACCAAGAAGAAGGGGTATGTTCCGGTTCAATAGAGCTCTAACGGAACATAAGGAGATAATGGAAGTAATTGACTCGGCGTGGAACTCCTCCCCTCTTGACTCTGTGATTTTGAAGCTTAATAAGTGCAGGAGAAGCATAATTCAATGGGCTAAGGAGCAACAGTTACAGAGTAACATGACTATTAAACGGAACCAGGAAGCACTGGAGATCGCTTTATCAGACGCTACACCTGATCCGATGCTCATCGAGGCAATCAACACTGAACTCCGGAAAGCATACCTGGATGAAGAACAATTTTGGCTTCAGCGGAGCAGGATCCAATGGCTCAAACAAGGAGATAGAAACACTGGTTTCTTTCATGCCGCGACCAGAACTAGAAGAACTATTAACGCTATCCCTGTTATAGAGGATACGCAGGGAGGTGCAGTATATGAAGAACAGGATATTACCCGAGTGATCTCTGCCTATTTCACTCAAATCTTCACATCTAACGGTAATGAATCCTTCTCTCAGATCCAGGGACTGCTCACGAAGAAGGTAACCCCAGAGATGAACGAAATGTTGACAGCAATACCAAGCGATTTGGAAATAAGTGACGCGGTGAAATCAATAAATGGGGGCAAGGCCCCGGGGCCAGACGGTTTCTCTGCTACATTCTATCAATCTTACTGGCACATAGTGGGCAGTGATGTGACAAAGGACGTTCGCAACTTCTTTACCTCGAGCCAGCTACACCCGCAGCAAAATGAAACCCATATCAGACTCATTCCAAAGAGTACGGGACCAAGATCAGTGGCGGATTATAGACCTATTGCCTTGTGCAATACTCATTACAAGATTATTGCGAAGATTCTTACCCGAAGACTCAAACCGTTACTGCCCCTACTCATTTCCAACACGCAATCGGCCTTTGTAGCGGGACGTGCTATATCTGATAATGTACTTATCACTCATGAAACCCTCCATTTTCTGCGGACCTCCGAGGCTAAGAAACGTTGTACTATGGCGGTGAAAACAGATATGAGCAAGGCGTATGATAGGATCGAATGGGGTTTTGTGGAGGAGGTGCTGAAGCTTATTGGGTTCGATCCAATATGGGTTACTTGGATCATGACCTGTATAAAATCAGTGTCTTACTCCTTTTTGATAAATGGTTCTCCCCAAGGCTCGGTGAAACCATCTCGCGGTTTGCGACAAGGTGACCCCCTCTCACCGCATATATTCATTTTGTGCACTGAAGTACTCTCTGCTCTATGCGCAAAAGGACAAGCTGATGGATCGTTCCCGGGAGTCAGAGTTTCACGCAACAGCCCTCCGATTAACCATTTACTCTTCGCCGATGATACCATGTTTTTTTGCAAATCAAAGACGTCATGTGTGCTGGCTCTAAAGAAGATTTTATCAACCTATGAAGAGGTTTCGGGACAGAAGATTAACCCGGAAAAATCAGCCATAACCTTCTCCGCCAAAACTCCAGCATCGGTCAGAACTCGAGTCAAGGAAACATTGACGATTTCCATGGAAGGTGGAATCGGGAAATATCTCGGTTTACCCGAACAATTTGGCAGGAGGAAGAAGGATATTTTTGCTTCCATTCTGGACAGGATAAGGCAAAAGGCTCATAGCTGGACTACTAGATACCTCTCTGGAGCGGGGAAACAAGTCATGCTCAAGTCCGTTCTATCTGCAATGCCATGCTATGCCATGTCCTGTTTTAAACTCCCGGTATCTCTATGTAATCAAATACAGTCTCTCCTAACAAGATTCTGGTGGGATGCGAATCCGGGAAAGAGAAAGATGTGTTGGATCTCCTGGGATTCAATGGTACTTCCAAAGTATGCAGGAGGCCTTGGCTTTAGAGACATTGAGATGTTTAATGATTCCTTGCTGGCAAAAATTGGCTGGAGGCTAATTAAAGAGCCAAACTCTCTCCTCGCGCAAGTTCTGCTGGGAAAATATGGCCGTGACTCATCCTTCCTGACGTGCACAGCACCTCCTAATGCTTCCCACGGATGGAGAAGTATATTAGCGGGAAGAGAAATTCTAAAAAAAGGGTTAGGATGGGTTGTAGGGGATGGAGAGAAAATTCGATTATGGGAGGATCCATGGCTATCCTTTAAAACTCCTACTCAACCAATGGGACCGGCTAATGTAGGATGTCAATCCCTAAAAGTCAGTGAGTTGTTGTGCCCTCTTACGAACAAATGGGAGATAGAGAAAATTCGATTATTTCTACCTCAGTATGAGGAAGCTATTTTGCAGATAAAAACGAGCTCAACACCTGCTTCTGATACAATGGTATGGCTGCCGGAGAAGACAGGGATTTATTCAACAAATACTGGCTATGGAATAGGTATCATGGACAATAACCTGTCGATTGCAGAGAATGAACCAGTACAGTGGCTAAAGCATATCTGGAACGTAAAAACCGGGCCAAAGTTGAAGGATTTTTTGTGGAGAGTCATTAAGAAGGCTATACCTGTTAGCTCTAATTTGGAGAGGAGGGGAGTTCCACGTTTTAATTGTAAGAAGTGTGGTGTTCATGAAGATGATCTTCATGTATTCCTCACGTGTCCCCTAGCGGAAGAGGTTTGGAGTCTCCTTCCAGTCGCTCAAAGGCCATCACCAACAATTGGCTCTGTAGCAGAGTTGGTGAAACAGGGGAGCCGATACATTCCTTTGCCTCCAGTCGGTTTGTCAAATCCTCTCTGGCCTTGGGTAATGTGGAACTTATGGAAAGCTAGAAATAATTTAGTTTTTGAGAACAGAGCTTTTACAGCCCAAGAGATAGTTCTTAAAAGCTTAACAGATGCAAAAGAATGGGGAAATGCTCAGGTGGAGCCTCCGCATTCTCAGTCTTTGAATCAGGTCCACAACCGTACAAATTGTATCCCTCCGACAATCCCAGCTGGAGTGGTAGCTTGCAAGGTGGATGCGGCGTGGGACGCCAAATCCGGGGGCTGTGGCATAGGAGGAATTTTCTCTGGTGATTATACCATGTCTCTTCACACCATATCAGAGGCTCATAGCCATGTTTCGTCAGCTTTAATGGCAGAGGCCATTGCTGTTCATCGTGCGGTTTCGACCGCTGTGTATTCAAACGTCCGATCCCTTGCGGTTCTATCTGATTCTCTATCTCTTATCAATCTTTTGAGGAAGGGAGAGTATCATTCTGAACTTTTCGGTATCATGTTTGATATCTATCACTTTGTTTCTTTGTTTGATGTAATATCGTTTAGTTTTATTTCCCGCAGCTTCAATTCTGAAGCTGATTCAGTAGCGAAAGCAGCTCTTGCTTCGTTTGTAATGAACTCCGCTTTGGGAGAGTAAACTCTAAGTAGTAATGCAATGCTTTGTTTGTCCAAAAAAAAAAAGAATAACTTCTTTAATCTTGGTGAGAAAGAAGCAATCTGCTGCTTGGCGTTGACCATTTTCGGCTCTGCGTTTCTTCTTCTCAGAACCACACCACCTCTCACATCATGCTCACCTCAACGTTCTCTATCCAAGAAGCTACAGTTGAAGATATTAGACTTGCTTTCAATGAAAAACGACTTACATCAAAGCAGCTAGTCGAGTTGTATCTCGAAGAAATCTCTAAACTCAATCCGATACTCTTTGCAGTCATTGAGACGAATCCAGACGCTTTGATCCAAGCAGAGAACGCAGACAGAGAACGTGATGTGAAAGACGTTACCACTGAGCTTCCTTTCTTGCACGGTGTTCCCATTCTGCTCAAGGATTCCATCTCCACCAAGGATGAGCTGAACACCACGGCTGGCTCCTTGGCTCTGCTTGGTTCTGTCGTGCCTCGAGACGCGGGTGTTGTCAAGAGACTGAGAGAATCAGGTGCTGTGATCTTAGGAAAAGCGAGCTTAAGCGAATGGGCTCATTTTCGATCTTTCGCTATCCCAAATGGTTGGAGCGCACGTGGCCTCCAAGGAAAGGTTCAGTTTCTTCACACTATATATATATAGAAAGTTTTTGAAGCTTTTTGTAATTTGGGACTCAAGGTTAGGTATGATGAAGAGTTTTGAACGTTTTTGCAGAATCCGTACGTTTTAACAGCAGATCCGTGTGGGTCAAGTAGTGGTTCAGCTATTTCAGTGGCTGCTAATCTTGTGACTGTGTCACTTGGGACTGAAACTGATGGTTCCATCCTCTGTCCGGCGAGTCAGAACTCGGTTGTTGGGATTAAACCGACCGTCGGACTCACCAGCCGAGCCGGTGTTATTCCTGTCTCCTTGAGACAGGACAGTGTAGGGTAAAGACTTAAGAGCACTCAATTTTACTAGTGATTTTTGTACTAAGTTTATTTCTTATATTGTGTGTATGCATTCGTCAGGCCAATATGTAGGACAGTTTCAGATGCTGTAATTCTCCTTGATGCTATTGTGGGTTATGATCCCTTGGATGAAGCCACGAAGACTGCTTCCGAGTTCATACCCGAAGGTGGTTACAAGCAGTTTCTGACAGCTAATGGCCTTAAGGGGAAGAGACTAGGGATCGTTATGAAGGATTCTCTTCTTGATGATCACATTGAATTATTAAGGTAAAGCTTTTTCTTCCCCTTAAAGTCTCCATTGATCATTCAGTCAAAGAAACCTAGAAATCAATAGCTTTCTTTAATGAAGACAAGAAGGTGCGACCGTTATTGAAGATCTATCGATACCGAACATTGAAGTCATTATGGATTGGACTGAGAGTGGTGCAAAGACAGCACTCTTGGCTGAGTTCAAGATGTCTCTGAATGCTTATCTTAAAGATCTTGTCGAGTCACCGGTCCGGTCCTTAGCCGATGTTATTGCCTACAACGAGAAATTCGCTGAAGAGGCAAGTACTCAACATTTTTTCTTTTTTGAAAAAAATGTGATCACTGAATTGAGAAAAAAAACACAGGAAAAGATGGAAGAATGGGGACAAGAGGTCTTTCTTGAAGCAGAAGCAACCAACGGAATAGGCGAGAAAGAGGAAGCAGCGTTGCAGAAACTAGAAGAACTTTCGAGGAATGGGATAGAGAAGCTGATGAAAGAAATGGAGTTAGATGCAATCGTGACACTTCGTTCAACAATGAGCAGTGTCTTAGCCATTGGGGGGTATCCAGGAATCAATGTCCCTGCAGGATATGATAGTGAAGGAGTTCCATTTGGAATAACCTTTGGAGGGTTGAGATTCTCAGAGCCAAAGCTCATTGAGATTGCTTATGGCTTTGAACAAGCAACTTTGATCAGGAAGCCACCCGAGTTCGAAGCTCAAGGCATTAGTAGTAAGCAACAAAAACAAATTTCCTGGGAAAATTAGTAAAGCAAACGTTCCCTA
Organism: Eruca vesicaria subsp. sativa; assembly: GCA_932364175.1. Taxonomy (NCBI): domain Eukaryota; kingdom Viridiplantae; phylum Streptophyta; class Magnoliopsida; order Brassicales; family Brassicaceae; genus Eruca; species Eruca vesicaria. Next base: position 374,596 of record CAKOAT010486265.1, read on the forward strand.
TGATCATTGCATGACACGTGCCAGAATAGCAAGGGAAATATCCACTATTGTTGTAGATATCAAGATCCGCAAAAAACCGAAAAAGCCGTAAAACGCGAACTAGTCGCAACTAGTCCGCCCACAGGCGATCTAAGCCAAACCCGGCTTAGATCGCCGATGGGCGATCTAAGAAACACTCAAGTTTGTTTAACAATCCAACTTTATGTAGAATATGATAATTGCATTTAACCATTTGATTCCTTAGAGTAACGTGCGCAATATACACACAACCAAAATATTCAAACAAAAAAAAAACACTTTCTTTAAGCATCGTGAGAAAGAGGCAAAGAATACTTCTTTATTTCAAGTAGCGTGAGAAAAGAGTCAATGTGCTGCTTGGCGTTGACCATTTCTGCATCATGCTCCCCTCAAAAATATTCTCGATCCAAGAAGCCACAGTTGAAGATATCAGACTCGCTTTCAAGGAGAAACGTGTGACATCAAAGGAGCTAGTCGAGTTGTATCTCGAAGAAATCTCCAAACTCAATCCTATACTCTGCGCAGTCATTGAGACGAATCCAGATGCTTTGATCCAAGCTGAGATCGCAGACAGAGAACGTGATGTGAAAGATGTGACCACTGAGCTTCCTTTCTTGCACGGTGTTCCTATTCTGCTCAAGGATTCCATATCCACTAAGGATGGGCTTAACACCACGGCTGGTTCCTTGGCTCTGCTTGGTTCTGTCGTGCCTCGAGACGCAGGTGTTGTCAAGAGACTTAGAGAGTCTGGTGCTGTGATCTTAGGCAAAGCGAGCTTAAGCGAATGGGCTCATTTTCGGTCTAACAACATACCTAGTGGTTGGTGTGCACGTGGGCTCCAAGGAAAGGTCAGTTTTTTCATCACTATAAATAGAAAGTGTTTGGAGATTTCTGTAACTTGGGACTCAAGTTTTAGGTATGATAAAGTTATCTATTGAATGTTTTGCAGAATCCGTATGTTTTAACAGCAGATCCGTGTGGATCAAGTAGTGGTTCAGCTATATCAGTGGCTGCTAATCTTGTGGCTGTCTCACTTGGGACTGAAACTGATGGTTCAATCCTCTGTCCGGCCAGTCAGAACTCGGTGGTTGGGATTAAACCGACCGTCGGGCTCACGAGCCGAGCTGGGGTGGTTCCTCTCTCCTTGAGACAGGACACTGTAGGGTGAGACTTACTAGTCTTACTACTGTTGATTTTTGTACCACAATGCCAAGTTTCATTTTTTACTGTGTATTTGCAATGTTAGGCCGTTATGTAGGACAGTTTCGGATGCTGTAGTTCTCCTTGATGCTATTGTGGGTTATGATCCATTGGATGAAGCCACTAAGACTGCATCCAGTTCATACCTGAAGGTGGTTACAAGCAGTTTCTCACACCTGATGGCCTTAAGGGGAAGAGACTAGGGATCGTTATGAAGCATTCTCTTCTTGATCCTCACATTGAAATACTTAGGTAAAGCTTTTCTTTAAGTTACTCTATTGGATCATTTCAATCAAATAAATCATTATCTTTCTTTGATGAAGGCGAGAAGGAGCAACCGTCTTTAAAGATCTGTCTATACCGAACATCAAAGTCATTATGAATTGGACTAAGAGCGGTGAAAAGACAGCACCCTTGGCTGAGTTCAAGATGGCTCTGAACGCATATCTTAAAGATCTTGTGGAATCACCAGTCCGGTCCTTAGCAGATGTTATTGCTTACAACGAGAAATACGCTGAAGAGGTAAAAACAAACTCACTTTTTTCTGTTTCTGAAGAAAATGTGAGAACTGAATTGAGAAAACACACACAGGAAAAGGTGGAAGAATGGGGACAAGATCTCTTTCTTGAAGCAGAAGCAACCAACGGAATAGGTGAGAAAGAGAAAGCAGCGTTGCAGAAAATGGAAGAACTTTCCAGGAATGGAATCGAGAAGCTGATGACAGAGCTGGAGTTAGATGCAATCGTGACACTTCGTTCGACCATGAGCCATATCCTCGCCATAGGAGGGTATCCAGGAATCAATGTCCCTGCAGGATATGATAGTGATGGAGTTCCATTCGGAATAACCTTTGGAGGGTTGAGATTCTCAGAGCCAAAGCTCATTGAGATTGCTTATGGCTTCGAACAAGCAACTTTGATCAGGAAGCCACCCAAGTTCGAAGCCACTAGTAGGCAACAAAAGCAAAGTTGCTGTTTTCTATAAACATATATTTGTAAATGTACATTTATTTGGTGAGAGGAAACAACTTACATAACTTTATCACTATTACATATAAAGCTTAAACACTAAGCTTAGGGGTGAAATCTGAACTTACAAAAGGAGATGAAAACTCATCATAACAAGCCATTCTGATACGTTCTGGCGTGGCTGGAGTCTCTAGCGGGAACCAGTTGCTGAGACCCACCTCGGTCCTAGCAGCTTTGATGGCTTCCTTGATTGCAAAGAAGACTGATGATGCAAGAAAGAACGGTGGCTCACCTACTGCTTTAGATGAATGTATTGCCTTTTTGTTCGGATTCCCCTGTTTCAAAAAAGTACAACCTCAGCTTCAGAATCACATGTGTTTGCTGCTACCAGTTTACAAGCTTGTTAATGCAGTTACATACCTTTAGAAGAGAAACATTGAGGTTGAACGGAACGTCGTTAATGGAAGGTATTTTGTAGTTACCAGGTCCACAAGTTAGTAAAGTTCCTGGTTTAATCCATTTATGAGCTGCATCTCCCCATTTAAGTTCTTCTAGAGCAACCCAACCTAGTCCTTGTACAAATGCTCCTTCTATCTGCAAGCAGTGATTTCAAATAAACCCTAATTTTCTTTTTAAATGATTGCAAAAATTTGTTTGAGGGTGAGAGAAGAAGACGCACTTGTCCAACATCAATGGCAGGGTTAAGAGAATATCCAAGGTCCAGCATTATATCCGCTGCTCTTGTGTGAAAATCGCCAGTTAATGTATCTATCTCAACTTCAGCAAAGGCAGCTCCATATGTGTAGTATCTAAATGCATTCCCTTTCCCAGATATCCAGTCAAATCCAATATCGGGAACGATGTGAAATCCATGCGCTGAGAGGTCTATCCGTTGAAAGTAGCAGGCACTTACCAGCTACATATAGTTACAGATAAAGAGAGTTCTCATCATAACAGGCACCAACGTGGTCCGAGTTTATATCACAATTCAGGAGACAAAGAATACCTCAGCGAATGTGTTGAAGTTGTGCTTAGATGCAACAGGTTCCATTCTTGCTATAATCTGCTCACAGGCGTCTAAAACTGCAGCACCATACATATCAGAGCTTGCAGAAGCAGCAGTTGGTGACGCATTTGGAACCTATAAAGATACCGTAGAAACATAAAAGAGTAAGAACAACATTGTCTGATCTTATGTATTGGCCTAAGGTGCTTGTAACAGAGTTACATCTTAAATTCTTAGTCATATAGATTTACCTTGTCGGTGCTCGTCTCTGACACGAAAACTGAACTAAGCGGGATGTTAAAGGCGGAGGCAGCAATTTGGGCAACCTTTGTGTGCAACCCTTGACCCATCTCCACACCTCCATGTGTCACCAAAACAGTCCCGTCGGTGTAAACATGAACAAGAGCACCGGCCTGTAACAGCCACACAACGTGTTAAACTACCTTTCCAAGCAATGTTGAGACTTTATCTTATTCTTTTACAGTTTGATTACTAAGGTTGAATTAAGCATTATTACCTGATTCATGAACTTTGTAGTAAATGATATGCCAAATTTTGTGGGAACTATAGCCACACCACGCTTTTTCCACCGGTTTTGGCTATTGAACTCGTCGGCCTCTCTGCGAGCCTTTAAGAAGTTGGAGGATACTTTCAGCTCTGTCCAAAGCTGTTGCAATGTGCAGTGCTGAAGAGATTGAGAATAATGTGTGACCGATCCTTCCTCTTGAAAGTTCATCTCCTAAAGTAAAGCAAATAGACCAGAAAACATTAATACAGGAAACGAACAAGAAGAGTTACTACAAACTTTCAGACAATGAAGAAGGTCAGGAAAGTATTCAACTCACTTTGATTTCTTCAGGGCTTTTATCAAGCTCTGCTGCGATTCTCTGAATCCAGTTTTCAGTAATGAGCATACCTTGGGGCCCTCCAAATCCTCGGAAAGCAGTGTTGCTGGGGAAATTAGTAAAGCAAACGTTCCCTACGATCCTTACATGTGGAATCTCATAAACGTTATCCGAGTGAAACATGGCCCGTTCGAGAATAGCAAGGGAAAGATCCAAAGAGTTTCCACCATTGTTGTAGATTTCAAGATCCAACCCCAATATTTTTCCTTCATTCGTAAATCCAACCTGCAAAAAGTAGCAGAAAACAATTAAAAGAACGTTTCTAGTTTGTCTAACAATCTAACAAACTTGAAATAGCAGAGAAAGATACCTTGTACTTTCCAAGGAAACTATGGCGATGACCAGTTATCATCATGTCCACATCTCTATCCAGTATGAGTTTCACAGGACGATTCAATAGGTAGGAAGGAACAGCAGCTGCAGCAGCAATAAAAGCTGATCTTGTTTCCTTACCACCAAAGCCACCTCCAATTCTTTTGGTTTTGCATACCACTTTAGACATTGGAAGACCGAGAACATGAGACACATACTTCTGATGCTTTTGAGGAGCCTGCATATAAATCACAACCACCAATATTTGCTTAAGACAATATCTTAAACAAGCTGATGCCTAATGATTTTCTGACTTATGAAATTGCTAAATACTTACTTGAGTGGAAGAAATCATATGAACTTCGTTTCCTCCATCCATTGTCCAAACCAAACTACCATGAGGCTCCAAGTAAAAGTGTTCTTGACCACCAATTTGAACTTCTCCCTCTATTATCTTGTCACACTCACCAGATTGAAAGCATAGCTCTACATCCCCTTTCCTTAGCCTTTTCTCTGTGTTCGGATGGAAACTTTTAGCATTAATAGCCTCCTTGATTGATAATATTGCTGGTAGTTCCTCATACATAACTTCAACTTTTCCTGCAGCAGTTTTTGCATTTTCATGTGTATCCGCGACAACCACACCAATGACCTGAAGGACCAAATACAATTTAATCAGATAATTGTGAGGGATAGAAACTAGATTATTATGAATATTCTCGTTTACTTTCTGGAAAAAAACCATGCACATTAACCGTTTTGCCAGAAACATTCCCTCAACAACAATTGGTTACCATTGAGCCTCCATAGAAAATATCAGAAAGAAAGACAAAACAGCGGTTCAAGTTTTCTTACTTGTCCAACACATGTGACCACGTCCGTAGCAAACAATTCTTCATCAGCAACAATTGGTCCAATCATATTATCCCCAGGAATATCTTTAGCAAGAAACAGACCAACAAAACCAAGGGAAGATTTGGCAGCCGAGTCATCAATAGAAAGGATGCGAGCATGTGGCTTTTTGCTTAGGACTAAGGCAGCATGCAAGGTATTAGGAGGTACTGGGGTATCATCAGTATATTCTGCTTCTCCTGTGACCTACATAAAAATATAAAGATTGTTGGAAACAAACTTACAGAATTATTTTCTACTCACCAAGACACTACTCTAAAACATTAGCTAAAGGTTCTCAACTATCTTAATAGCAAACAATATCCAGCCATCAAGTCTTCAAGCTTATCGCTTTACCATATTTTAAAGATGGTACATAACATAGTTTATGGAGATGATACTGGAAAAGTTTAGAGTTGATAAAGAGAGACCATAAACCATATGAAAAGGAACCAAAAGTTAAATCCCTTGTGTAATTCCACAATCATGTAACTGAAATTTTCAGGACGTCACAAATCACAGAAAGTCTTTGTTCTAGAAAGTAAAACAATGTACATGGACAATGGTGATTGACCTAACATAATTAAAATGGAGAAAAAGTAAAAGTAGGGTGGATGGAGAAACATACCTGCATTCTCGCTGAAAGATGAACCTCCGGCGAGCCAACAGATGTTCCCTGTTTTACTGTCTCATAGTCTTGTTTTCCAATTTTAGATAACCGAGGAACAGGTTGAACAGCTGATACATGGGAGGGTGGGAAGGTCTCTATAGTGGGGTATACATTATGTACATCATGAGAAACCCATAAGAAAAATTTAAAGAAGAAGCTCAGTGTTAGAGATTTCCTAAACTCAACCATCCCACCAGGAGCATCTTCCTTAATCAATACATCGCTCTGTATGACATTAAGAGCATCTTGCAGAAGACCTTTGTTCCATTTCTTTCCAATTAAAAATTCCTCAGTCTTTCTAGCACGCAACGAAAGAGGAGCCACACCACCATAAGCAATTGATGCATCAGAAACAAACAAATCTTGACCTTTCTCTTCAAGAAACACACGCATCCCACCATTAACAATAGCTATATCATCATCCCTACGATGAGCTTGTTTAAACTCTTTCACATACTCTAAGGGCCTTGTCCATGGAAGGAAGACAGACATCAAGATCTCGTTGCTTCCCATATCCACCTTACGATAACCAAGGAAGAAATCTTTTGCAGGGATGGACCTAACTTCTCCACTGCAGTTGATTATCCGAAACTCTGCTCTTGACGCCATCCAAAGAGGGTTTAAATCAGATATTGGACTAGCTGTACAAATGTTTCCACCAATGCACGCAACATTTCTTATCTGTGTCCCAGCAAACCACTTTAGCTGTTCAATAAAAGCCTTGCATGCTGATGTTTCATGTGCAGGACGCTCCTTTACAACCCTCCTGAACAAACTCAGGAGCTCAGAAAGTCTCAAAGCAGAACCAAGCTCTACTCCACTGTCATCTACATTCAATGCGTTGAGCTCTGGGACTTGAGCAACAGAGATTAGCACTGGATACTGCAACCTCTTCAGTCTCATTTCGATTCCCACCTCTGTATTCCCTACTAGTAACTTAGCATCAGGATAATTTGCTTTGAGCAGAAGCAAGTTCTGAAGGCTTACGGGTCTAAACCAGGTGAGTCCCCCATTTCCTCTCAACTTTAAAGGAGATAACTTCCTCAGCAAAAGCTCAGGGGGAAAGATAAGCTCCTTTTCTGTATACTTAGCACCATCCACATCACTGTAAGAGATGGATTGGATTCTATTTTCATTACAATTGGCTTCTCCATTTGTTGCTTTTGACCCACAGGAACAAGGTTTGCCAGTAGATGGGCAAATAGTTGAACCATCTTGAAGGCTAAGTGAAGATACTCCACTGTAAAGAGCATCATCAGATTTTGCAAAAACTCGAAACGCATCAACGATGGGTCTATAACCAGTACAACGACATAAATTCCCCGCAAGACATTCTTCAATCTCCTCTTCACAAGGTGAGTTCTTACTTGACCTCAATAACGCATACATGGACATAATAAACCCAGGAGTACAAAACCCACACTGGGAACCATGAGAAGACGCCAATGATTCCTGAGAGAATCAACATCACCACAATATGTTTAAGCAGTGACATAAACTCACCAGAAATAAGAAGAAGTAAGTGAAAACTCACCTGAAGCGGGTGCAAACCAAGTTTGCGATGCCCAACTCCCTCAATAGATATCACATGCATCCCTTCTACAGAATACAGAGGTGCTAAGCAAGCGTTGACAGCATAATGCCTGCAATAAACATTTTTCAGTTAAAGGCCAAAAGCTTAAGCAAAGTAGAGAGCAAAACATATCAGAGGTAAAGATAATACTCACACGCAAGTCTTGGATTTCATGTCATAGTTAGAGACCATCACTGTACAAGCCCCACAACCACCTTCACCGCATCCCAGCTTTGTCCCGGTCAATCCTATATCTAAAACAAAACAAGAAACACGTTTTCAAAATTATAAAACGACCTCATGATTCGATTATTAACAACAAAACCACTATGATATTTCAAAACGAATCTATACATAACTCAATCATCTTCATATTAAGACAGACATAGTGGATCAAAAGTCAGCTACGTGGCACCACAAACAAGTAACTGCATATGTAGGAATATTCAATTGATCCAGATTCTTCAAAATGGATCTAACAGTGAACCTTTTTGAGCTCAAAGTTCAATACTTTCAATCATTCCCTACCTACCACCACAACTTAATCGGACAGAACAGACGTTAACTAGTAAGATACACACCTCTGAGGTATTCAAGAAGCGTCATATGAGCCAAACCATCAGGCAACACTCTACGAACGCCGTTAACGTAGAGTATCGCCTCCATAAGCTCTCCTCCGATCTCTCCGTCGTTCTTCAGCGAACCCATCTGTGATTTCGTATTATTGGATCGAAAGTAAAGACGAAAGAAAGGCGAAACTGGTTGACGCTAAGTCAAAGCTCAAGTTGATCACGTTCCTTCTCTCTTATATATAAAAATCATTTCTTTACGAAGAACACCGAAGCATCATCCTTCCTCCATCTTCAATATTAATATATACAAACAAACTGTCTTTTTCTCTATTTGTTTTTTGTTTTCTTTCTCTGAAAAAGTAATTAGTGTCTGAAAAGCCCAATTAACAAAAGACCATTAAATAAAAGCCCAATAAACAAAAGCCCATTTAATAAAAGCCCAAATCATCAGACAATAAAAGACTCTTCTTCAACCTATGCGCCGCTTTTGAAAGCTGCCTTCTCCTCTTCTCTTCAAACTCGAACTGAACCTTTCTCGGACCCGGTGTAAGCTTCTGATTCAATGGGTAAGGCGAAGGGGAGCCCTGTGGATGACGTGAAACCGGAAGTGGAAGAGGTTGAGAAAGCAGAGGAAGTTGAAGAACAGAGCAACGGCGGAGAAGTAGCAGAAGAAGAAGAAGAGAAAGATAAGAGCTTTGAAGAGCTAGGGCTTGACCCTCGTCTCATTCGTGCTTTATCTAAAAAGGGTATTGAGAAACCCACTCCTATTCAGCAAACAGCCATTCCTTACATCCTGGTAAATCATCAAAGTCTCCACCTTTATACCATTCTTTAGACTCTCTGTCTAATTGATTGTTTTTTTGTTCTTGTTATAGGAAGGGAAAGACGTGGTCGCTAGGGCTAAGACTGGCTCAGGGAAGACCTTGGCTTACCTTCTTCCCTTGCTTCAGAAGCTGTTTTCAGATTCTGGGAGGAAGAAGAAACCTGCTCCTTGTGCTTTTGTTCTCGTTCCTTCTCGTGAGCTGTGTCAGCAGGTCTACACTGAGGTTTCTTGGCTTATTGAGTTGTGTCGTGTTCAACTTAAAGCTGTGCAGTTGACTAGTAGCATGCCTGTTTCTGATATGGTTAGTGTTATATACCGTTCGGCGTTTATCTATTTTTATAAATTTTCTAATGTTTTTCTTTGGTGTTTATAATTGCAGCGTAACGCATTGGCTGGGTTGCCTGAGATTCTTGTCACCACACCTGCTTGTATACCAAAATGTTTTGCAGATGGGGTTTTAGACCCCGCAGCTATTAGTGACTCGCTTGAGATTTTGGTTCTTGATGAGGTATAATAAATGTTCTTCTTGGTATATTTGATGTTCAAAGGTTTATAGTGGTGATGAGAAGTCACATTAGCGTTGTGAATTCTCTAAGTAATCAGTTAGCTCTATAAGGGGAAGGTCTTTTATTATACATTCTTGGATCGTTATGAGTATAAGCATTGAAGTAGTTTTTAGAGGTTATGATGTTGTGTTTTCTTTATATTGACTACATGTTATTTCTGCTATCAGGCAGATCTTTTGTTGTCGTATGGATATGAAGACAATCTAAGGTCAGTAACTTCGATAGTCCCAAGACGTTGCCAATGCCTTCTTATGTCTGCTACCACAAGGTAACACATCTCCGGGTGGTAATGATTCTTTTTAAGCTCACATTTTTCTCTGAGTGGTTGTCTTTAATGGTGGAATCGTGTTTGCAAAAATTCAGTACTGATGTTGAAAAATTGAAGAAATTGATTCTTCACAACCCGGTAGTTTTGACCTTGCAAGAAGGTGCTGACAAGGAAGAGCCAGTACCAAGTAATGTTCAGCAGTTTTGGGTATGATTCAGTCTCTTAGATTTTGCTTTAAGTCAATTTTGTTGGTTACGTTTGGTTTATAAGTTCACATTTGTGTTATCTTGTCTTTTAGATTTCTTGCAGTGCTCAGGATAAACTGCTTAACATTCTTGCTCTCCTGAAGCTAGAGGTTGTTCAGAAGAAGATTCTGATATTCATCAATACTATTGACATGGGTTTCAAGTTGAAACTGTTCTTGGAAAAGGTAAGTTTTGTGTTACCTATTGACATGAGCAATCCAATTTTGTAGTAATACTAGTGGATTAATTTTATTTTTGATTTGTCTGCCAGTTTGGAATCAAAACTGCAATTTTAAACGGGGAGTTGCCTCAGAATTCTCGTCTTCATATCCTTGAGGTACATCACCAAAGTCGAAGACCAGAAATAATTTTTTTTTTTTGAATTATCTGCATTTCATGATTAATCACCATATGTTTTTACAGCAATTCAATGCAGGTCTTTTTGATTATTTGATTGCAACGGATGATAATAACCAGACTAAAGAAAAGGAAGAGGTTAAAGGTGATGATAACAAGGAGGGTAAAAAGAACAAAAGGCGTTTCAAACCGAAGCTGGACGCTGAGTTTGGTGTAGTTAGAGGAATTGACTTCAAAAAAGTTCACACGGTAAGTTTTTTTTTTTCTTTTTGTAATCTTGCTGTTCTAATTGCTTAAGTTTCTTAACCTTTCTAAACCCCTTTTATGCACAGGTCATTAACTACGACATGCCTCAAAGTGTGTCAGGATATATTCATCGAATTGGGCGTACTGGGAGAGCATATAGCAGTGGTTCTTCCGTTTCTCTTGTGAGTTTTCTTGTCTTAACAATACCTTTATGTTTGGTATGCTCTCTCTAAATTTGTAAGTCTTAATGCTTCTGCTTTAATTGCCACAGGTTTCTCCAGATGAGATGGGAGTCTTTGAAGAAATCAAATCCTTCTTAGCAGGTGAAGAGGACAAGGATAGTGATATCATCACACCCTTCCCTTCGTTGACTGAAAATGCTGTCGAGTCTTTAAGATACAGAGCTGAGGTGAGTAGCAATCTCTGCTGTAAGCTGCTTTCTTTATCAGATGAATAAGTATTTAAGTTTTTTTTTATTTGGTGCAGGATGTTGCAAAGAGTGTTACGAAGATTGCTATTCGGGAATCTCGTGCTCAAGATTTAAGAAATGAGATAATCAACTCTGAAAAGTAAGCTAGAATGACTGTTCTTAAAACTAGTGTTGTTTGTTTGTTTTGTCTTGTTAATGTTTACTCTCTTCTTTTTTTTCTTTTTTTCAGGTTAAAGTCTCATTTTGAAGCTAATCCAAGAGACTTGGATCTACTGAAACATGACAAGCTTTTGAGCAAGACTGCACCTTCACCACATCTAAGGGACATCCCTGAGTATCTAGTGGACGCAAAGACTCAAGAAGCAAGCAAAATGGTAAAACTAGCCAGAGCCGCCATGGGAGGCAGTAGGAGAACCGGTGGAGCTGGTGGTCAAAAGAAGAAACGATCCAGAAAAGGCGGTGATCCACTCAAAACCTTCAACGCCAATGTAAAACACACAGCTTATAAAATTGTCTTTCCTTTCCTTTCTTTTCTTTTGTTTATTCATGTTTGCCTGTTTGCTTTTTCTTGAATCAATCAGGGATCTAAGAGAGGACACGGTGGCGGTGTTGGCCAGAAGAAAGATGGTAAAGGATCTAGCGATGGCTCGGCCAACAAGAAACAGAAGACTGTTTAAGATTTTCTCGTTTTTTTACTCGTGTAATCAAATTTTGACTCGTTGTACACGAATCCATCTTCAGCTCTCTATTATTGTAACATCACAGATTTTTTCGAGCATATTATTAGCTTTTTTAAGTTACTTTTGGGATATGAACTTTTGAAAGCGTATGGCGGTGCTCTCAACAATATGTTATAACCTCTCATTATGCTAATTTGCAAGAGCCAAAATAATTTTGGTTGGAAACATTCTAGGTCACTTGTGTCGGAAGCAAAAATTTTTTTTTCTTTTGGGCAGCGTGTATCCTAAGTTACATAATCTTGTGTACTACTCTCTCCCTTTCAGATTACCATTGTAAAATTCAAAATTTTATTTTTTTTTAAGTATCATTTTATATTTTTGATGCATTAACTTGTTAGTTTTTCAATTTTATCTATATTATTTCAGCTCATCAATTAATATAATCGAATAAAATTGGTAAAACACAAAAGTTAATAATTATATGTTGATTAGGTTTCTTTAAATGTCAAAGTAAAAATGTTCTTAACATTTACATAGAGAGTTGAAAATGTCACTTAACATAAAAATAAATTTGTTTCTTAAAACACAACTTCAAAATTACATTAGCTTGGAGACAAAGTTTAATTTCTAGAAATACAGAATCTAACTTGAACAATAAGTAACAAAGTTTAATTTGCTAGACATATTATATCATAGCACTGTTATATTACAACTCTAGCAACAATCCCAAATACTTCAAATAACCATGTCGCTATTGAACAGTCCGATTCAGTTTCTGCATATATATAAACAAACCGCCTAATTTTAGGACCTTTCCATCTCCCATTGTAAATTTCCGGAGAAATTAACGTTTCACCTATACCTCATTCTCTCTTCCCCTCTCTCTCTCTCCCCGCCGTCGTCTCCGGCGAACAACCAACGCCATTAATCAACAACAAAAACGTCACATTCTTCCCTTTTGATTGGTTCTAATGGCGGATATCGTGAAACAAATCTTAGTGAGACCAATCCAACTAGCCGACCAGATAACCAAAGCAGCCGACGAAGCATACTCATTCCGACAAGAATGTCTAGAGGTCAAAGCCAAAACAGAAAAACTCGCAGGTCTCCTCCGTCAAGCGGCACGTGCGAGCAACGACCTCTACGAACGTCCCACGCGTCGCATCATCGACGACACGGAGCAAGTCCTCTTCAAAGCCATAGCCCTAGTCGAGAAATGCCGCGCCACGGGGCTGATGAAACGTCTCTTCACCATCATCCCCGCGGCTGCGTTTCGTAAGATCACGATGCAGTTGGAGAATTCGCTCGGAGACGTCTCTTGGCTCCTCCGTGTCTCAGCTTCGGGTGATGACCGTGACGACGAGTATCTAGGTCTACCTCCTATAGCTGCTAACGAGCCCATCCTCTGTTTGATTTGGGAACAAGTTGCGAATCTCTTCACGGGGTCCCTCGACGAGCGATCAGATTCCGCGGCCTCCCTCGTGTCGTTGGCACGTGACAATGACCGTTACGGGAGGTTGATTATAGAAGAAGGTGGCGTGCCTCCGTTGCTAAAACTTGCGAAAGAAGGGAAACTTGAGGGGCAAGAAAACGCGGCGCGTGCCATTGGTTTATTAGGTCGTGATCCAGAGAGTGTTGAACAGATTGTTAACGCGGGTGTTTGTCAAGTCTTTGCGAAGATTCTCAAAGAAGGTCATATGAAAGTTCAGACCGTTGTTGCATGGGCTGTTTCGGAGTTAGCATCGAATCATCCCAAATGTCAAGACCATTTCGCTCAGAACAACATCATTCGTTTCTTAGTGAGCCATCTCGCTTTCGAGACGGTTCAAGAGCATAGCAAATACGCTATCGTGAGTAACAAGCAAACGTTGTCTTCTATCCACACGGTCGTGATGGCTAGTAACACAAATCCATCAGATAATAAGAAAGTGAGCCACGAGCAAGACGAGGCTCAAAGTAATATCAATCATCCTATGAGTAACCAAACACCGAGCCAGATGCATAACATTATCACGAACACATTAGCAATGAAAGGTTCCGGTCCAGGTTCGGGTTCAGGTTCGGGTACTAACAAGAATCAAACAAAACAGAGCAGTCAGCATCATACAAAAGGTGGGCCAACCCCTAGAGGGAACAATCCAACACATGTTTCTTTGATGGGGACAAGCATTAAAGGAAGAGAGTACGAGGATCCAGCAACCAAAGCTCAGATGAAAGCAATGGCTGCAAGAGCGTTATGGCAACTCTCAAGAGGGAATCTCCAAATATGCAGAAGCATAACAGAGTCAAGAGCATTGCTATGTTTCGCTGTTCTGTTAGAAAAAGGAGACGACGAAGTCAAGTCATATTCCGCGTTAGCAATGATGGAGATCACTGACGTTGCTGAACAATACTCAGAGCTTAGACGCTCTGCTTTCAAACCAACCTCTCCTGCCGCAAAAGCTGTGGTTGAACAGTTACTAAAAGTGATCGAAAACGAGATTCCGGATCTTCTGATCCCTTGTATCAAATCAATAGGTAGTCTTTCAAGAACGTTCCGTGCAACGGAGACAAGAATCATCGCACCGCTTGTGAAGCTTCTTGATGAAAGAGAAGCTGAGGTTTCGATGGAAGCTGCAGTGGCGCTTATCAAGTTCTCGTGTACTGAGAATTTCTTGCGTGATAATCACTCTAAAGCGATCATAGCAGCAGGAGGTGCAAAGCATTTGATTCAGTTGGTTTACTTTGGAGAACAAATGGTTCAAGTACCGGCTTTGGTACTATTATGTTACATTGCATTGAGTGTACCGGATAGTGAGACTCTAGCGCAAGAAGAGGTTCTTGTAGTGCTTGAGTGGTCTACAAAACAATCTCATTTGGTGGAAGCACCAATGATTGATGAGATATTACCAGAAGCTAAGAGTAGATTGGAGCTTTATCAATCTAGAGGGTCGAGAGGATTCCATTGATTTATGATAAAGCTGCATTCTCTAGTATGAACATTCTCTTCTCTTTCTCCCAGTCGAGTTTTGTCTTTGATGTGATCTATTTGTCGTCTCCAGCATTTGATGAAGCTCTCTGTGTATATACATTGGTGAATGCTCATAGACATTGTTACAAGTGTGTAGACTATGTTGTAAGTCAAAGCTACTATGTACTAATTTAGATCATATACCAAATAATATTCGAGTTAAGCTCGTTTTGCATTCTTGTTTGAAGCTTTGTTCTCTTTAACGTCATTAGTTAGTTTTGTGTTTGTAATATCTTTTTCTGTAGAGATAAATGAAATTAGTCCCATATAGAATAATTTGATCCAATACAGTTTAGAAGTTCATTATAGCTTGGATCATTTGTAACAAGATGTGTGATTATTGCTAACAGAGAAAGTGCATGTAAACAAGTATTAACAATGGTGAAAACATTGCTAATTTGTCAACTTTTTGATTTCTTATGAAATTTAAATACAGTGACCATTTACATACCAGGTTATTACATAGTTTTGGTATGGTATACTACCTGAAAATGATATCGTTTTGGGCTTCCTTGACTGAAAATTTTGTGATAAAGTATTTACAAACTATAACACACTGATAACGATATTCAACATCACGTAGAAAGCAAATAGAGGGAAAATGTAATTTATGGATAACCCAGTATATGAACGTAGACCATACAACTGGTTTAATACACTTAAACCGGCTTTAACAACAGTAATCATGAATGTACATAGTGTACAATCCATCCATCCCGTCTAGTAAATTATGAACATAAAAAAAAAATACTATAGAAGTATAAGTAACATACCCAAAAATGATTTCACCAAAAACAATTCCAGTAATCATCTTGAGACTCATCGAAGATTACCACTAGGTTTCTTAGCATTCTTGCTCACATGAATCTTGGCATATATATCCTTCGTTCTAAACGCAAGCAAGATGTCAAGACCAACCCCAACAATGGAAGTGAACGCCATTACAATGAAGACGAGACGGAAACAGTGGGCACCAACACATGTATTGCCTCCACCAGGCGTTGGTGTAGCTTCAGCATCGTAGAGTAAACCAGCGAGAAGACCCGAGAAGAGGAACGAGCCAAGTGGTAAATTCAGTACGAGGATGTTGTAGATGAGTCCGTAGTATTTGAGACCGAATAGCTCTGAGGCTGTTGGTACGGTTATGGCTAACCGGACACCGTAGCAAACACCAACCACCATTGAACCGATGTATAGTGAACCGGGCATGGCTAAAGCCATCACTAGATATCCTACGGCCATGATGATTTGTGATGCAGCATTCCATAATGGTCTTGGGGTTCCATATTTTCTATTTAGGTCGGAGAAAACATCAGAAATTGAAGATTAGTCAATGTAAAAAAAAAAAAAATACCTTAATTAGTTAACAAAATTAAATAAACGACCCACTATCTAATAAAATTATTATTTTGTAACTTGTAACATCTAAAAAGATCTTTCAACGCAAAAAAAATGTGGCGAAAACAAAATGGAGATATTTTTTTCTAATGGTCCCCGCGGCCACTAGATATTGGACCGGTCTATTCTTAGACAAGGAAACTTCTCATTGAGTAAATACAGCTACGCAAAATGGAATAGACTTCATGCTTATTATTGAAAAATCGTTAAAAAAGAAATCTCATGTAAATGGAAAGTATTCAATTCGAAGTAACATAAGAAAAAAGCAAATATATTAAAACTCTTGTCTTCCTTTGAGCAAAAGCAAAGCAAAGATGAAACTGACTTCACTCTGAATAATTTGCTTTAGAATATGTTTAGCATGTGCATAAAATGATCATGAGAAGGTTGCACGTTACTACTTTAACAAGATCTATGCTACCAATTATTAAATAAGTTTCCAAATTCTAACGAATCTAGGAAGAGAGAGTTTAGTGAAGGGACTTACTTGATAAAATGCTCAGAGATGGTACCGGAGAGAATCCGACCAAAGAACCCCCAAATGCTCATCATCGAGACAAAGATAGACACATCCGTGTAACCAAGCGCAAGCCCTATCTGACCCATGTTGTTCATCACAGCTAGACCAGTGCCCACACCACACAAGAACGACACAAACAACACCCAAAAGTCAACGGTCAACACTGCTTCCAATATAGTGTGTTCATCTCCAAGCACCGGCCTCGTCTTCTCTTCTTCCTCCTCCTCCGTCTTCAAAAGCTGAGGAGACGGTGGCAACTCGCTATCCGTCGCCGCTGCAGCACCGACCACCGTCTCCTCCGCCATCTGTGATCTCAGCAACGGTTCAGCTCGTCCCTCCGCGTCTTCCTCATCGCCGTGTTTCGAACTCCGAAAGTAAGCGTGGAAAGGGATGGCTATAGGAGAAGCTAACAAGACGAGAAGCACGGAGGCGAATGCGATGGAGATGGCTCCGGTCTTGACTCCGATGATATCATAAGACTGAAGATACACGGCGACAACAACGGCCACGATGTTGAACACGGCGAAGTATCCTGACTCTTCGTTTTCCTCGGCGACGGAAGCCGCCGGAGGGATCTCACGGAGGAATAAGACCGCCGTGAGACACACGGCGAAGGGTACGACGGAGAGGAGGACAAGAAAGGAAGCAGGGTCGGCGGAGAACAGAGCAGTGCACACGTCGGTGAATATCGCAGTGCTTAAACCGACGTAACCTTTCAGAATCCCGGAGACAGGACCACGGTTTCTCCGGAAGTTTCTTATGCAAGTAACAA
This sequence comes from Eruca vesicaria subsp. sativa, assembly GCA_932364175.1. NCBI lineage: Eukaryota > Viridiplantae > Streptophyta > Magnoliopsida > Brassicales > Brassicaceae > Eruca > Eruca vesicaria. Next base: position 392,026 of record CAKOAT010486265.1, read on the forward strand.
GAACCGCCGTGTTCATCCACGTCGTGCTGTTCCCTCCCATACATAGAAAGATACACATCTACACACAAAGAAACAGAGTTTTTTAAATTCAAGAAACTTTTTAGGGTTTCTATTTTTGGAAAGTTGTGAATCTAAACCTGCCAATAAGGTAGAGGTTGGATCGTGCCGCTCACGACGAGCCATTGTACACCGTAGCCGATAAGACCCTCGAAACATCCGATGAGGAGGATGACGGGAGTGGAGAGACGATCTGAAGCGAGTCCGGCGAGGATTCCGAAGGCTTTTCCGACGTCTTTAGCGACGGAGAGGCTGTTGAGCTCAAGCTGAGTGAGGTTCATTAGGGATTTGAGAGCGTCTGAGTAGTTGGAGAAGGTGTAGTTGTTGCCGGAGATTGATTGGACCCAAACAGCGGTGACGAAGCCAAGCCATTTTAGAGCAGAGGAAGAAGAAGAAGATCTACCGAAACCCATTGGAGTATTGAGAACAAGAAGGAGAAGAAAGGGAAATAAGATTTTTTTTTTTTTTTGAAGTGTGAGGGTTTGTTGAGCTATCTGCGTACGGTTTTAAAGGTGAAAGGTTACGTGCATTTAATACTTTTTCTTTTTTAGCAATTCGTATTTATCTTTTTGTAGAAAGTGTTTATTTTACTACTATTAACTATACAATTAAATATTTGTTTATGTCGATGTGTTTATAGCTAGAATGACGAACATGGAAAGTACGAAAGGGACACGTACGGTGTGAAGGTGTTGGAATCCGTGAAATTTACGGTGAACCTTTTTTGTTATTCCTTTTTTATTCTCTTTTTTTTGGTCAAACAAATGTCATGAAAAGAATTAATAAGAAATGTTTCTCCTAATGCAACTTGTTTAAAATCATGGGATCTTTTCTTAATTGTGATTAGAATATGGTCAAGTAGGATGATTAGTAGTTAATGGATGGTTTTGGGCCTTTTGGCCGGTTGTTATGTTTCTTTCAGGCATGGAAGTTCATGCATCTGTAAGTTTTTTTACTTAATTAAATGTTCTATATACATGACCACATGGGTTTCTTTAAAGAAATGTGTTTATTAAGCCTTAACTGATGAAAAACCGTCTGTAAAGCTGCGGTTCTTTTCGTTTAATCTTGACCATTCAAAATAAATGATGTATGTAATAAAGTTTTTATGTCTTGTTTTGATTATATAGGTAATGGTGGCCTTTAAAAATGTTTATGTCTATGGTAATGGTGGTATGTAAGAGAGTCTGTTTTGATTATATGGTAATGGTGGTCTTTAAAAATATATATGTCCATGGTAATGGTGGCATGTGAGAGAGGCAAGGACGTTAGTTATGTATCTCGTATCAAAAGTTCTTTTGGTACCATTAGGGAATCATAGAATAAAAATAGGAATATGCAGTACTGTGTGTACTTGAACTGGAAACTGGTGAACCGACACAGTTTTATTTTCTATTTTGATGATTTGATTTTGCAAAATGTTGGAAATGCTAAATCAACGTCGTGAGTTATTATAAAATTATAATTGCCGCGTTATTCATTGGACCATGACTAGTTATTGTGTTAGTTCAGTCATAAGATTATATTTCCTATGTAGAATTTTTACATAACTATGGCGGCAAAGTTTTAGCCGCTCATAAAGTGCCGTTAAAATATGCGAAATTCTGCAGAGAATTATAAAGTCATAAACAGGTGTACGACACATGACATCACAATGCATAATAAGTATCGAACGAGTGGATATTCAGATCTGGAACTGGAGTTTGGAAATCAATAAGTGGGACTAGAAGCTTCCAGCTTGGTTTTATCTACTTTTTATTCGGATAACATATTACTAATTTGGCCATTTCCACCTAGTGTAAGAAAATATTACTATTTGATATTGTAACACGAATATCAAACTATTTATTTCAAAAGAGTGGAAAAAGAGTCTGACATAATTTCCCTGTTACATCTCGGGATTGATACTGACAAGTTGCCTAACCAGTGCACTCACCATAAAATATCTAATAGGTTTCATCCGGTGCTTAATATTTCATCAGTGAAATGGTCGTATTAGAGTGTTACATGCAAATTATTTCTGACCCTCATATCACATTTAAAAGAAAAAAGAATGATAGTTATTTATTACTATGATATTATTTTTTTGAATTTTATATGTGTCTGTTGTAAGTCTTACATGGCTTTTGAAAGTCTTAGTCATACGTACGTCCAAATACAGATATATGTATCTATTTATAACAAGTTTGTATCGTCTGTTAGAAAAAATGTGTAGATTTTTATGAAAAAAAATAAAACAATTTGTAAATAAAACTCAGAAAAATTAATCCGCCTCTACGCGACTACGCCTATTCCCCATTTGGCCATTTCCTTCTAGTATAAGAAAAATCAGAAAACATGGCGCTGAATCCTTTAGCATTAAAACAAATCAACTCAATTTAATTTGCTTTGGTTTAACTTGGCTCTATTCGATTTTTTTAAGATATATTTTTGAAAGGTCGTTTATCGCCAATTCTTTTACCAAACAACATGGGTGACATCATGGGTCATCATCTATATCTTCAACCAAACAAAATGACTAGGATCAAGCTACACAACACTATTAACAGTATTGGTGTTGATAATAGCTCAAGTTCACACAACAATATTTTTTCTGGCTGGCTTCACCAATATTCCAAAAAGGTATTACAACTTTTGGTTTGGATGAAAACATGTCGTGTACAACTCTAATGTTTCATATCGCCAAGCCTTGTATTTCCTTCTTTTATGTACGTACGGAATGCAACAGTACTGATAATTTTGCGCATAAAGTCTCTTCTGATAACGATGGTTTTTAGTTATTTAGCGGGTTTATAACTTATAAGTTTCATATGCACTATATAGCCTACAATACTACCACAATTTAACACGATAAAAAAATATTTACTCGGTTGTGCCAAATATCTCTATCGACTAAGTAAGGTAGCCACTTGAATTTATTACTTTACATCAAGAGGTTTTCTCAAGCTTTGGAGTGGGACATTTTTATATGAATGTTCAGTTTCTTTTTCTTTATCTGTTCTTCGAATGCTCAGACGGATAATCCAACGTATTATCGTAGTATATTATGTTAAACTATTGATGGCATTTGGGAAGGAACTCTTTTAGACATTTTCCACAAGATACAGCTAGAGATGGCAATTGGGCTCTCCCGTCCCGGACTGCTGCGGGTTCATCTTCTAGCGGGACGCAGCGGGCTTGTCCCGCGCGGGATGCGGTCTTGAAAACAGCAGTCCAATCCCGTACCGCATTTCTTGTAGGCCTTCGCGGGCTGTCCCGCGGGACATGTGATAATATGTGCAACTAAATGATTCAAACCCCTCCGAAACGCTTTAGGCCATTTTAGGACATAGTTCAAGTCGTCGATTCAACTAAACATAATTCATCAATCATTGATTTGCTTATTTTTTTATTCAAAACAATAATTGTAATTATTTGTATCACAGCCAAAACATATTAACATACAAAGTAAAAATAATTGCATAAAATATTTTCATTATCTTATAACTCATAAGTTCATAACCAATGTTTTAGTTTGCTGAATCCAAAAATTAAATAAAATGAAACACTAAAACAAAAATGTCAATAAGAAAAAAGAAACCAAATCAAAACATTACTAAAACTCGAATCGTCATCGCTGAAGCTGTAGTCGTCATCACCGGAGCTCGAATCATTATCACCGAAGCTCAAATCATCATCATCGCCCGAGCTCCTTATGTTTTCTCAAGGGAAATCACATGAATCGTCTTCTTCTCACTCATTCTCTCGTTTTTGCAAGGCAAAACAAAAAAATAAAGAAAAAAAAAATGCGGGTCCTTGTAATCCCGCGGGACCCGTTTCGGCCATCCCGCAAAAGACCCAGTCCCGCAAAGACCCATCCCGCAAGGCCCGCAAATTTGCGGGACTAGAAAACCTCGTCCCAGTACCGTCCCGCGACAGTTCTTTATGGGCTATGCCCGCGGTCCAGATCCATAATTGTCATCTCTAGATACAGCTTCCTTGATAAGTGAATGCAGTCATAATCTTCTTTATACAAATACAATAAACTAGTTAACATGTGGAGTGCGGTTTATTGCGTCTAATATATGACCTTAATCATGAGAGAGTTCCTTTCACGCAATCTAACTTTTTCGAAACAAAAGAAGATCATTTATGTTTATGACCGCTTGGTTAAATTGATCATATATATCACGCACTATACGAAGCTAAACCATGTGTAGGCTTTAAGATCAGTTTGAAGTTATGCCAAATAGAATATAACAAAGGCTTACCATCTGCGTGTCTTAAAAGTGATCAACAAAAGATCTCACGCTATATTTGAAAGCTTATTACCCACTCGCCTTTTTTTGTATGTTTATGATAATATTAGTAAAAAAAATCAAAATAGCTACGGTACATTCGTAGCAAATTCGTAGCTATATGGAGAGGTTGCTACGAATAGCTACGGAAATTCGTAGCAAACTCTCCATATAGCTACGATTTGCTACGAATGTACCGTAGCTATTTTGATTTTTTTTACTAATGGTAGTGAATAGCGATGGGACCGATTCAGGAACTCGAACAATAAGTGAGTGATAGGGAAATGTCTCTATCAATGAATTATTATTATTATTGTAGGCGAGGTTATCACAGCTGCCACAATTAGAATAACTTTGTCAAAATATGATATGATTTGTGGGCAAGGTTATCACAATTTGCTTATCATAAAAGATATTTTCGAAAATATTCGGAAACATTGAAGTTGTCGGATTCCTAAACGACGAACTAAATAAGATAGTGATCATTTTATATATAAAGTGGATCCAACGGTTGAGAAATAGCAAGTACTAGCAAACAACATAATTATAACTTAGCTTTAATTAAAACGTGGGGTGGTAATGTCTATAAATAAATATTAAATGAACCGTTTTATTTATTTTCTTTGGGAGTTTGTGTGGATGGAGCCGATAATAGAATTTGTTTCTATCTATCTAAATTGTGTGGTTTAGCATTTTTGTTTGTTCTCTTAGTTTTCTTTACGCAGGTAATAATAATATGTTTGAAAAAGCATATGTTTCATACACATAACTTAAACCGAGAAAAAAGATTAGAGAACATCACGGGTAAATTAATGTATGGTTGCTAGTTTGCTACAGACTAGTTTAAGTTTCGGCTCCAAATCCTTGTAACATAGATTTCTCTTGCGATATATTTTATATCTATGTGGTTTCAGTGAGAGTGAGATATGAAATAACACAATTAATGCGATTATAAAATATCTCACACCTACCAGCTACGATGGATGTGATATGTCCATTAAGTTACATTTGAAGGTGCATTCACGACTGTGTTTCTTTTGTTGCTTTCTTGAAAACTCAAAAAAGTTCGGGATACAAAAAAATTATAGTTGATGATAGAAGCCAAAGTAGGACCAACAAAATATCAAGCTGAGTATTACGAAATGAAACGATATCGAAAAAGAATGCTACCAGTAATGTGTAGAATGGTATTGATATAAAAGCCCAATTGATTTGATAATATTAGAAACAGAAAAATAATAATGGCCCATTAATCATCATTTAGGCCCATTAGGATATCACAAAAAAAAAGAAAAAGACAAAAGCATCTTCAGAGACGAAGAAGAGAACCGGAACACACTTGTTGGAAATTGAGATCGATTTGTTAGACTGTGTCTGTAAACTTGATTGCCGCGAAGATTGCACAATTTTCCACTGCATCGAACGTCAAGAGAGAGAGAGAGAGATCTTAGAAGAGTGAAAGTTTCTGACTTTATTTCATCCGGGAAATCTTGGATTTAGAGGGGGTGAGATCGAGCTCTGTCTGTGTGAGATGAATTATTCTTAAAGAAGGAAAGAAAGATGCGTAGAGAGATCTCGTTTTTGTTACAGCCCAGGTGCCTTCTTCTCCTCGTTGCCCTTACTATCTTCCTCATCTTCGCGCTCTTCAACACCGGCAAGGTACGGTTTTTTTTTTTTCATTTTATTTCTCAAACTGTGATGTGGATCTGTTTCTTTTAAAAAGATTTATGAGAGATCTGAAACCCTTTTTGTGAAGTTGCCTTCTCTTTAGTCCCTTTTGGTTAAAGCACATTGAAGTGTTTTAAGTGAGGCGCTATTAGTGTCCGCTATGCAATTTGGTTAAATCATAACCGGATGATCTAAGTGGGCAAAGAGTCATGCTTTGGATTCATCTGATGATTATTATTATTTGTGTCAAGAGGATAGCAATGCGGAACTGGTTTTAGCTTTCCAATGTTTAATGTTTGTCTCTTAGTTCTTTTAAGTGTCAGTAGTAAGTAGTTAAAGCCTCTTGTTTTTGATATTTTCATGGGCTATTGTAAAAATCTAATAAATATTGAAAGAGAGCATAGTTTAAGTACACCATAAGTTGAGTAAGCTAGACAATGAATTAGAACGTGTGCTGGCTAGTTTTCTTTGTATCTACCTAAGGACAGGATTATGGTTGAATTTTTCAGCTCTGCTAATCTTACATATGACCAATCGAATCTGAAAAGCTTCTATATATTGTTTCTATATGTACCTCACTTGCTTACTCTCTTTGATTTCTTAGGAGGAAGAGAAGCAAGTAATCCAGAATTTCGAAATTACACACAGAGTGTTTCTCGATGTTGATATCGACGGCCAACGCTTAGGTAAAAAGACTGCTACATTGCTTTTTTTTCATTTTGTAAAATAGTTGACATGAAGAAAGAAAACAAGTTTGATTCTCCATTTTACTTGAATTGACAACACTTCTTTATTGGCGTCATGTACGTGAGTTTTTGGAGTCTCTTCTTTGCCATATGCTTCCTTCACAGTTTGTTGGTTTTGCTCTCTGTGTTACAGGCAGGATCGTTATTGGATTATATGGCACTGTTGTACCCAAAACTGTAGGTAATGTCTTCATCATCTTGACTGCAAATCTCAGGATTCTGTTAAACTGTTTAAATAGTTTTTGACGGTAGAGTTTTTTTTTTTGTTTTCTGCAGAAAATTTCAGGGCATTATGCACAGGTTTGTACTTAAATGATTGGCTTTATCATGGACTATTTGCTTCAGTTTCTGACTTAATGGTTTTGAAACGCTATCTTAGGAGAGAAGGGTAAAACTTCGAATGGAAAGCCTCTACACTATAAAGGAACACCATTTCATAGAATAATATCTGGATTCGTAATCCAAGGAGGAGACATCATCCATGGTGATGGCAAAGGGAGTGAGTCAATCTATGGTGGTACCTTTCCTGACGAAAACTTCAAGATTAAGCATGCACATGCCGGTGCGCTTATACTCTTCTCTACCAACTTATTTGTGTATTATTGTAGTTTATCATGTCATGACATAGGAAAACAAATTTCTTATTTGTAGGTGTTGTAGCCATGGCTAATACAGGACCTGATTCTAATGGCTCACAGTTCTTTATCACTACTGTCAAGGCTAGCTGGTACACTCAAACAAACCTATTTTTCAGCTCTGTGACTATCCTTTTTTCAGTGTAGAGTTTGGTATCCATATGTGAAATCTTGTGTGCACAGGTTGGAAGGGGAACATGTTGTGTTTGGGAAGGTGATACAAGGAATGGATAATGTATTTGCCATTGAAGGTGGAGCCGGTACTTATAGTGGCAAACCGAGGAAGAAAGTTGTGATTGCTGATTCTGGAGAGATCCCTAAAGACAAATGGGATGAAGAAAGATGACAAAAGAGACAACATAAAGCTTCCACATCTCAGCAAATCTTGGTTCTGTTCCTATGAGATCATGTCTCTCTCTTTTTATTTATAGTTTTGCAGATGTGATGATCTGAATTCTGAACACAATGCCCAGTGTAGTTAGTGTTTTAAAGCTGGACGCATCTGTAGCTCTTCACTTCAGTTTTTTTTCTCATGAATTTCAGTATACTTTATTTATATAATTTTTAGCTCAATCTACAGTTATGTAGATTTCTGATGTGTGATGAGATGAGTTCATGTTTAATAATTTCAACCTCAAACATCCAAATCAAAACCTAATATTTAATAATTTCTAAAGTTCATGTTTTCTACTTATCGAATAACAATACTGAAAAAAAAAAAGAAAACAAAAAATGAAAGGATGGTAAGGTGAATAGAAAATTCCAAAGAAGAAAAGTCCACACAAATATTGAGCAACAAGTCAAAAGCCTAACTACTGAATAACTTTAGAAGACAAGCCACCAGATGTTACAAGCAAAACCTCCAAATAACAAACTACAAAGGGAGACATTAATCAATTAGAAGCATAAGACATGTATATATAGATAGACACATGATAATGCTATTATGTACTTACACCTCATGTATGGACTATTGTTATCCACACATCTGTAGAGACATGGTTATGTCCCCTCAATGCGTCTGTGATTGTTTTAATAGCTTTTGATGATTTAGATCTTCAGTGTTTGTTTGCTTTTACACTTATGCGTTATAATAAGGTCTTTTTCTGCCAAAAGAACGTCGAGTATTTTAACCAAACATCATTTGTTAATCAGAAAGAGAATTTCATTTAGGTTTTGGTACACTTGTGTGTTATAAACCTGTTTTGAGTTTCTCAAAAGAAAAAAAAAACCCAGCTTTTAATACTACTGAAACACCAATAAAATCATTTTATTTCTGAAGTTGAATAAATACTTCTTAAATCTTAGGAGACATTCTGATCCATAGAGATCGATGTAAGTTGTATACAGAACAAAAAGGAGCAAGAAGTGTTAGTATATTCTCAAGTTTATGCGTTTACAATTTCTTCGATAGCTTTAGATTTTAGTGTCTTGGCTTCTTATTTGATTGCACTCGAATAATAACAGGAAGGGGTCCATGCAAACTCATGTCTATGTATATTAATCATATATTCGTTACTGAATCTATAACTATATATAAATTCATGCATTATCTAGAAAATCATATGCACATGTACGTATGGCATGATACAATTAATGGTGTGAATTGCTCGAATTATACCATACACGTTATGGACAATTTCATCGTAAGACTATAAACTTCGGGACTGCAAAAATTCTTTCTTGGAATTGTGTAGTGGCTATCACCGTATCTTTAGGTTATATTCTGCGAACCCATTGTTTACCGACCCAAAAAATATTACGATATTCAGTTGAAAACAGTGTGAATCATGCTAATCAACTTGTAAGCCGAGTTGTGTAAAGTTGATCATGGTTAAAACTTAAAATTGTATTATCTACATACGCTGACTTTTAGATGAATATTCAAGAACCTCCATATGAATACTTATTCGTATATGATTGTATTCATATCTGAACGTCATCATCTAATAGATAAAACTTGGACGTTTCAATTTAAAAAAAGAGCAGATATTTGAGTTCTATTGTTTTGTTGGAACTCAAGTTGAAGTTTCTTATTGCTTCATTTTTGTTGTTGTTCAACCTTACAAAAAAGGAAGTTTCAGGTTAAGTTTTTTTTCAAAAAGTTGTGTTACTGTCTTCCTACCACCAGTCAATGGAAATCTTCTCTCGTGTATTCCTAAGTTCCGTTATCCAATAGTATATATTTATATTAGTTCTCGTTCCTTAGAGTCCACGCAAAGGTTCCCTTGAGCCTTTGAGTAGCACGAAATTGGAGAGACCGATGAAGGATGTAGGCATTGGATCCAGTCCTATTATTTGGGACCAACTTCTCTCGATACCTCGCGTTTTTCTTCTCTATCCTTCACTTATTTTCTCAATTTTCAGTTCTAATTTAATCAATTTCCTTGCTAATATAGATGTAAACAGTTAATTATGATTTGCTTATTTGTTTTCATTTTCATTAGCACCATTCTATTGTGTCAGTGTGGTTATATTTCATTAAAAGAATAACGCATGTGTTTAGCGTTTTTTTTTATGATATGTTCTAAAATTTACAAAGAAAAACGTCAGGACAAGAAAATGAGAAATTTCAACGTTAATGACTCATATATTCAGACAATTGTTGTTTTTATTTCCTTTTTCTGATAATAAGGAAGCCAAATAAGCTGCACACTAGTATGTACATCCCATAGGTATAGAGCCAAATTCACGCATGGAAACATTTGGAACTTCTGTAACACCAATATCGTGATTCTATAAGCACAAGTAGTACATGTGGGTTGAACCTTTGTGTAAATAAAAGCATTAATTCAATATGTATTCATTATGTATAAGTGATATTTTACAACTGACACGCAACTTTGATTTTTTATTTATGTATACATATATATGATTTCTATATAAGATGAATAACACTTTAGAAATAAAGTATTCATAGAAGATATACAATTATTTTATATTATCTATATTATTATTTGCGAAATGATTTTTAGCATTTGAACTCTCATGTTACATCGGTTAACATCAAGGATATTCTTAATGCATTTTTATAAACTTATAATAATAATATTAGATTTATATATTATATTAGACAATTGATTATAAATTAATAATAAAATTTTCAAAATAATAACATTTTCTTAGAAAAAGATTATTTTATATATATATATATATATATATATATATATATATATATTATATTGTTATATGAAATAATATATTATGTTATAAAAGTTTAGATTGCTGTAAAAAAAATAGAGAAAACAATTTATAATTAAATATAATCAATTATATATATATTATATATATTTTAAATAATTTGTTGTTTGATTTAAATCTTTGAAAAAACATAAATAATAAGTTGGTTTTCGAATCAATAAAATAGAAATTAACAAATATAAAAATTACGTTTGTCTATGTGGGCAAAACATCTAATGTTTAAATAATTGTGAAGAAAAGAGAATAATTAGTAGCACTAAATTACATTCGTACACACACGGGAAAAACACAGTTAGCTAATAAAAGTTGAAACCGTAAATTTTGTTAATGAAGAAAAAGATAAATGAAAACACTTAATATAGTATAAACTTTTAATAGGTGGTTTTTTTTTTTTTGTCTACATACAATGATAAGTTTCTATCCCAAGTAGATTTTCTCATTAGCCATTGGCTAACATTAATTAGCATTGACTACTTGCTTTGGTATGGTCACACATTCAAATTTAAAAGAAATACTGTAACTAGAACTACTTATTGTTAATTTCAGTGAAATAAAAAAGAACTATACATACCTGTAATACTCTAATAAGTACATCAAATAACTCATGTAAAAACATATATCAAAGTGCCAGTCATGGTTAAAAGAAAAAAAAAACAAAGTGCCAGTCACAGGGTGGCAATTTCGTAATAAGTAGAGAACTTCGTGGCATTTACCTAACCATTTACTTATATAAGTCTCCACCCTACACTCTCCTCAACACACACTTTCTCTCAACCCTCAAAGCATCAAGGAAAGAAGAAGAAGAAGAAACACTAACACTCACTATGGCTTTGAAGACGGTAAAACCATATACTATATAGTCTATATCACAGTTTAAACAATTATTTATTTGGTTTATCATGTTGGTGTCATATAATTAAAAGTTTTATAACAATATGGTGTAGGCTTCGACGAACGGGATGTGGATGTTGGAGGATTGCAAGAGATCATTCATGGAGATGAAGTGGAAGAAAGTGCACCGTTACATCGTTTTCAAGATCGAGGAGAAATCCAAGAAAGTCGCCGTGGACAAGGTTGGTGCCGCCGGCGAGACCTACCATGATCTCGCCGCTTCCTTACCGGAGGATGACTGTCGCTACGCCGTGTTTGATTTCGACTACGTCACTGTCGATAACTGCCGCATGAGCAAGCTCTTCTTCATCACCTGGTAAGCCATGTTACAAGCCTTTCTAGCTTCCTTCTCAAAGTGTAAATATACTCTTTTACCCCCAACAAATAAACCGAAGAAACTTAATAACAATCATACCAAACCGATCCATGATACGTTCGGTTTTGTGGAAATGAATAGGTCACCGGAGGCGTCGAGGATAAGGGAGAAGATGATGTACGCGACGTCTAAGAGCGGACTGAGAAAAGTGTTGGAAGGGATTCACTATGAGCTTCAAGCCACAGACCCAACCGAGATGGGATTCGACAAAATCCAGGACCGGACCAAATAAAAAATATTTACATTCCGTTTAAGTTGCATCGTCAATGATGTGATCATTAACAGCAATTACTTATCTATTAATGTTAGTTGTTGTTCTTAACTTGGCATATGAGACTTTCCTTCCTTTCCTTTTGTTGACAAAACTTATCAACCATTACTGTTTCTGTTGCTGTTTGTTAGTCATTTATGTATCTTTTTATCGCTAATGCTAATAAAATAAAGTCTCATATTGTATCAAATATGAAGAAAACTGAACATTAAAAACCGTATTAGATAAGAATTATTTTTAAAAAGGTTAATAACCACTAGATGATGGTGTGTGATTTGTGGACTGTAGTTGACAGAATTTGCATTCAACATATTGCTTGGTTGTTATGTTTACAAACTTTTCAAGACTGGGCCTAATTTTGTAGGCCGGATTTGGAATTGAGATTTATGGATCTAAAACAGTTGAATTTACTCAATTTGTATGTCTTAACACACACATCACAGGATCCAAATCCTCCTCTAATGGATCTTTAATATTTGTGAAGGGATAATGAATTTAGAATAATGACGGCCGAAAAAGTTGCTTATGTTTATAAATTTGTTTCTTGGGTCTCGATCCAATCTTTACTAAAGCCCAACTCAACCAAAAGCGTATATTTTGTTGTTAATCAATATAGTTTCCAGAAAGCACAAAAGCTCTCGTAGCTCAGTTGGTTAGAGCACCCGTTTAGTAAGCGGGAGGTCTTGAGTTCGACTCTCAACGAGAGCATATTTGTTATTCCCACTTTTATCGTTTTTGACCAGCGAAAACAAAAGTGAAAAGTGTAACACTTTCAACACTAGAGGAAACTCTTGTTAAATCGAGTGAAAAACACTTCATTTGGTCGTTCAAAAAAAAAAAAACACTTCATTTGATAAGGACATTATACCAACAGAGTTACAAAGACGCACATCGTATGCGTTGTATTAATATGAAAATGATGAAATTAAAGAAAGGTAACAAGGAATAGAAACATGCACTAATAATAGTAATACCCTTTCAATCGTTCTCACATTTCTCATCCTTACATAGCTTATCTACTTCCTTGAAATGTCAAATCTCTTGGGAATAACCGATGACATTTGTCAAGCATGGGTTTGGCTTTTACGTTGCCACTTGTTACTCCAAAAGAATTCAAATAGAAAATTTCCACATCTTTTAGTAGACTGTAGAGTATATATCAAATACTATGAGAGACAAAAAAAAAACACATCTTTTAGTAGACTAGCATGAATTCTATGGTGTATAACAACTATGATATGAACATGTAAGATTTGTATTTAGTGAAGGCCATGTTATGTTTTAATTCTATTTGAGTAAGATATGATAGGACAAATGAGCGGAAGTAAAGATGAAATTTAGACAAAAGAACAATAGTATGTTATTATCACAGCTTTCAATAATTTTCATAGTATTTTTCATTACATTTCAGATCATTTCCAAACTACTAAAATCCAAAACACTAGTGTTTAAACCCAAGAAGTCATAACCAACCACACTACAACTAATGTCGCTTGAAGAATAGCTGCTACTAGTACTGTCCTCTATTTGACATTTCACATCACTGCAGCTACACTCCTTGCCGTTTCCCACTCCAAAACGGCACGCATTGCATCTATACTTCTCTGTCCCAAACCGGAGTTTGGTCTCATCGTGGTGCTGTTGGTCTTGCCATGGCGGGCTGATTCTAAGCTCAAGATTCAAATCTAAGCACTTTTCTTCAACAACAGGATACTCAACTCTCTCCTTTTTGCAAATCAGTCCTTCCTGATAATTTCTCTCACCCCCAAAACTTTCTTTTTTCTCCATTTGAGGACTGAAAGAGAAAAACTTTACAATCGGGTCCTCTGTTTCTCTAGACTTTGGTGAATCACGAGGAGCTTTGCTCTCGTTGATCGGCCGATGAGTCGTGGGATCAATCCCTCCTCTCAAAAGCTTCCTCTTTACATGTGTATTCCAGTAATTCTTGATCTCGTTATCTGTTCTTCCCGGTAGCCTCGTCGCAATAAGAGACCACCTAAAATGAAAAACAGAGCATGAGAAACAGAGTATTGTTGAAACAGAGCATAAGAAACAGAGTATTATCAAGAAAAAAAACAGAGGATTTTGTTGTGATGATTCTCACTTGTTACCGAGGAGGCTATGGAGTTTGATGATGAGATCATCTTCTTCGAGGGTGAAGTTACCCCTCTTGAGATCAGGCCGGAGATAGTTAATCCATCGGAGACGGCAGCTTTTGCCGCAACGGAGAAGACCGGCGGATCTTGGAAGAGAACGCCAACAACCTTCGCCGTGAGATTTGATGTAAGAGACGAGCTTATCATCTTCTTCTTTAGTCCAAGCTCCTTTGTTGGTGTGGTCTTTCTCGCAGCAAGGAGACCTCCCCATCTTCTTCTTCCTCTGGTTCTTGTGATGATGAAGGTAGGGTTATATGGAGAGATGATGTTTATGAGAGAGAGAGACGAGAGGTTGGAGAAAGGTGAGAGCAAAGCCTAAATTGTTTCTAGAAGAGAGTTGGTAAGACACGTTTGAAGTAGTGGCTTGTGGGCTCCCTTTATGTTAAATTTAATATGTTAAATTTGTTTTTTTTTTTAAATCTAAACTTGTAAACTGCAATATTCAGACGATTCGTCTTCAAATTCTCAATGAGAATACGCTATACAGTATTTTCAAAATGAGTCCAACTGTACTTAGCTGAGTAGGTGTGTGAAACCATATTATATAACGTGTAGACGCGTTCGAGTTTGAATGGTAGCATGCCTTCTATTATAATTGAATATTCCTAGAGTTTTGTATATTGTTTATGAGAACTTGCAGGCCACACAACACATACATATTATAGTGTTTTGAGTCAGAAAATAATATTTGTGTGTTTACGGTGTTACACTATTTTTTGCAAGAGGATTTTACCGCTACGCTAAGTTTACCGCTTGATTTGGTCTAACATTAAACGTAATCTATGATAACTCACAAAAGAATCTGATAATAAGAAGGGTATTGTAAGAACAAAACGTATTTGATGATAAAACTAATAATTTGAAAGGATTTTGTTTGGGACAAAGCATGATGGTTTCGTACTGCATCGAATCATGGGCATATATGTTACAATAATGAGAAAATAATAGTTGTCATTGTAAGTTTGGTAGGGAGGTTGCAAGGAGCATCCAAAGTAGAATATTCAAATCAATAGTTTTAATTTTTAAATATGTTAGTTAGCATTTTCAAAAAATGAAAGATAAACATGTTAGTAATGTCTTAAAGCATTACTCAGATCGTTTTGTGGAATTTGAACTAGTCATAAAATATACATTTCATTCTCAAAGCTCCATTTATTTTTTATCAGAAGCAATGATAAATACAATGACATAATAAAATCTGATAAACAACTATATTTATTAGTGACTAGCTCAAGCTCAGGAGTCTACAGTGTACAGCTTCTGGAAAAACTTTTTTTTTTTTTTTGGGAAAAAGAATAAGCAAAGTGAACCAAAGATGATATCTAAAAATGTCAAAAAAAAATTAGTGTGGAAGGTGAAGCCTCACGTGGAGTTTGTATCTATTGAGAGTGGATTTCTACCTGCTTTCTTGGTTTATCCTTTAATGATTTGCCCTAACACGCACCTTTTTACTTTCCCAACTACCAAATACAAATCCTTTAATTATTTTCCTCGTCATAAATTTCAGTTTTCCTAAAATTGTAAAGGTCCACCTAATTCTAGAAAAAAATTCTAGAAAAACATGGTTTCTTGACAAAAGCTTTTCGCAAGCCTATCATGGAATAAATCTTTGGATTGATAACTCTATATCGAATGGTCTGATATAATCTATTTTCATACAACTATTTTTGAAATACCTGTGAACATTTTTCTTTTCTTCGCGAGATAATATATTAAAAGACATTGCCTTCTTAATTTTACACATTTGCTATTTAGTTTGGCACTGTACGGTAGTCTGTAAATCAGGTTTACAATATACGAAAAAACATGCTTGAGAATTTTTTAAATAGCCATATTTTTACAATAAAGTATCAATAATAATTTTGGTTTTTAAAATTGTTTGGAGTGTTGGCAAAAAAAAATGTTTGAAGTAATGCTTTATAGAAAAGGAAAGTAGCTTTATTGGTAAGAGTTTGTTGAATACCTGAAAGACAATCTTAAAGAGTTTGGTAGATTTCATGGTCTACATTTACTCTGAACTGCTACCGACACAATAGAGTTTTTTTTTTTTTTTTGAAACACAGAGTATTTAATCTATTAATAATAAAGAAATTGGATAGAGTATACATGTGATTTGTTGTCCACACACCAAACACATCTTAAAATAAATGTACATACATAATGACTTTCAATATGTACACACCTAAAATGGGCACCAATACATAGTGCAATATAATCTAACAGATATTTTCCTAACTATCCTCGGTAAATTAGATTGTTTATAAAAAAAAATTATACGCATGTTACTGTTAGGTTACAAATCTTCACATTCCATAGAAACAACTCTTTTACGTAAGAACATAATTTATAATAGAAACAAAAATTGGAATAAAGCGAGTTTGATGACGCCAAAAAAAAAAAACGCTTTACGTCCATTAGATACCATCCGAGCCAATCTAGTGGGTGACTGTCAACCAACATTATTTCTTTCCCGTTTCTAATGAAAATACAAAAAGCAAAGAAAATGTTTTAAAGAAGCTTCTTACCTAACAAACCTAACATGTTATGTTAGGTCCAGTTTCAGGTTATGCCCCACTTTGTAGGTATCGACCGATCTTTGGTAGATATCCCACAATATTGTTATCATCATCATTCAAATCTAACAAACCTTGCAATGAGCAGTAACACAGCCATGAATCACAACACCATCGAGAAGCATTGGCCATCTGAGAAAATTTTGTTTATTTCGAGTAGAAAGACGTATAATAATTTTTTTTTGATATGCTTACTACTGAATTAAACCTAATATTATCGATTATACAGAGTCTTTTTGCTCCTGGTATGTTATGAACTACCAAACAAAAAGAAACTTTATAAAAGTCATGGTTATTAAAACAAATAATGGATTAAATATGTAGTTGTTTCTTGCTCGGATCATATTTCAATATCTTACTCGGATGTAAACGTTTAAATTCAAGAAACCAAGTACAAACCGAGAGACAAAAATCAACACTGCCACAACACTTTTTTGAAATTGGTCAATTAAACGCAGAATACAAACCATTCAACACTCATTTCTTCTTTTGACGAGCACATTTGACTTGCACGGCAAGCGTCTTGATAACGTTCTTGCATGAATCCTTCTTGTCTTGTTGGAATGTGCTCTTGTTCACCGGAATCACACACTCTGCTTTCCCCAAACAATGCTGCACAAGTTTCTTTTGTTAGTACACTTCAAAAACAAGCTACACACTATACAAATAATAAGAAACAGAATCTATAGTTTACCTTCTCAACGACTTGCTTTGAAACAGGAGCATTACAAGTACCAACTGTGAAGTTTCCACAATCACCAATAGGGTTTCCGAAGCTAGCGAACTCAACGGCTGCGATCTTCTTATTGCCTGAGCATTTAAGAGTAGCCGTGAGACTCACGTTATCTGTGATGGCTTGTACCTCGTCTTTCTTCCTAATCCAGTGTCCAACATTTGGAGTGTAGTTTTCTCCAACGTAAGAACAAACAGTGTCTCTGTTGACGATGACAAAGTCTATAAGCTTAGGCTTCACATTAGGCTCTTCCTCAAATATAACAAGAAGATTTTTCTTGGGTTTCAAGAAAGATCTAGGGATGTGGTATTCTATTTGCGTGGATTGGTTTAATGGATTCAAGAAAGACTGCCAATATCTTCCAACGCCTTCTCCGTTCACCCAAATCAATCCTTTCCCCATTCCACTCATTCGAACCGCTGCTGCGCTTTCGCTCTCTGGTGCATCAAAGTAGGTCTGAAATGTTTCACATTCATTATAATGTGTGAGGAGGTCATTAGAAAATCTCTATATTAAATTAACATTATATTGATTGATCTAAGAGTTTTAATCAATATAGGAAAACTCCATGTTGGTTTGGTTTGTTTTCATTACCTGGTACCATGTAAGTCCTGGTGCTTTTCCAGAGAATTTGTGCCATTTAACCTTCCTCAAACCTTTCCTGGTTTGGATTGCGAGTCTCTCACCTTCCATACCGACCTAAAGATTTTTTAAAAAATTGGGATCAAATCAAGAACATGTTTTCTCAATGTTGTAAATCAATTATATAAGAAACTGATTTCAAACCTTGTTCCCCCATTTGCTGCTTTCAGTGAGATCTAGTGTTCCAGAACTCAAGCCTAAGATGGAAACACTGCGAGGACCGGTGTATCGATGCTCCAAGTAAGATCCACTGTCCTGTTAGAACAGAAAAAAAAAGCCAACCATTTATGAAACATATCTTCATCTATATATATATTGCTTCAAATTAAAACGTTGAGTTATATTTTCTACTTACTGGAAATCCAGTGAGAACACCAAGCATAACAAGGTGATTCTCTCCTTCTTTTAGTGCAACTGGCTTCTGGAAAACAAAACTTTTCTCGTCATGGCTTCCATGTCCATTTCCTGGTAGTAGAGAAAAAAAATTAACATCATCATCATCATAGCTCATTTTCATATTTTTGCATATCATATATACACCAATCTTACCAAGGTATTCTCCGTTAAACCAAACGTGCAATGCATGTCCAAGACTAGCAATTCTCACATTAGTTTTAGCTCCTTTCTTCTTAGGTAATTGATTCTCATTGATCTTGAAGCTGTATGGCAAAATTAACGTCAAGATTCTCTTCATTGTTTTTTTTTTTAAATATATAATAATCACATGAAGTGAGTATTTACCTTGTTGTGTACCATCCATAGTCTGATTTGTCTTTAGTCAAACCGTAAAGCTCAACGGGTATGTAAGAGTCACCCTTTAACTTATGAGGCAATGGCTCAGTGAACACTTTGAAATTTAATTTCTTGTTCGCCTTCTTAGACTTCATAAAGTTTCTTGAAGTGTGGTGAGACACAATCTGGTCAAGTCCAAATAAACAATAACACGTTGAAGATTTTGTTATTGAATACATCAAAATTAAATGTTTTCATCAGTACCTGTGCAGTGTTGTAAACAACAGTTTTACAATCTGGAAGAATACTAATGGAACGAGGAGCTATCACGTAATCTTTTCCCCTGAACTTAATGGTTTCTGCAGCTTCGGTGTTGTTGTTAGCCAAGAAAGCTGCACAAGATTTAGTTCCACGCTGTTCGTAGTATCTAATCTGTAATTACAAAACATATATAGTTGAGTAATTTCTAAACAATGAATCTTTCTTGATGAGTAGTACTACATGCTATTGTAATACCTCTGTATCCTTTCCAGGCTTCTCGGTGCGAGGCTGACCCCAAAGAAGTGGTTTCTTGCAGAGGTTAAGAGCACTGTGAAGTTGTTTAAGATGACCATACTTAGGCTCTCTCTCTAAACCATATTCATCAAGAGGTGCATCATCGTAGTATCGAGTTGTTACATAATGGGCAGAGGTTCTTCCAAAGTTGGTTCCTCCATGGTACTACAATATTTATAACACAACAAAATACTCATTTGAACAATCTTTTTTTGTAAGATTTTGAAAGCAGTTTAGTAGAATTCAAGAGGGATATTATTATTATACCATGTAGTAGTTCACATGACTTCCATTCTTGGAGAAGAATCTAGCAACTGAGAAAGCAATATCTTCTACTGATCTTTTAACTGGTGCATCACCAAACACACGGAACCTGTTGAATAAATTTAGTTCTTAAACCATGGATTTTCATGAATGAATCTTAAGTTTCTACACTTTTTAACTAGAGTAACAAGATAACTCACTGAGTAGTCCAGTTCTCTGTCCATAAAGACGGCTTGTTATCTTTGTTTGGACCAGGGAAAGTATCACCGCAATGCCTTCCATTGCAAGCATTGATCTGTTACAATGTTTTTTTCAAATCCTTAAGACATTTTCTTCCATTTCAGACAAAACACAACGTAGACATTATAGTGGCTTTATTACCATAGGATCAGGAGCATCGTTCTGCTTGCACATAACCCATGGGATCCCAAGATTCATTGAGTCGACCAATTTAGATCCCCATTTAATGTAGTTCATACCATCTTCTTTATATGCGCGTTGAACCGCGCTATACTCGTTCTCAATCTGCATTTTATATTCATATTATTTAACCGTTCATATTTATAAGATCAGTATGTATTATATGTTTTAGGATTTTTTTTTTGGGACCTGTCCTAATATGATGGGGCCTCCTTGTGAAGCAAACAATTTTTCCTCCTTCATTTTGTCGAGTACCATCCGTACATACCTCTCTGTATGTTCCTGCAATAATTTTTTGTTTGTTATACATGTTCATCTCGTTACTTGTAACAAAAGGCACACATTTGTTAAAATGTAATACCTTGAATTCTTTATTGTCTGTACGGAAGAAAATTCCAGGAACTTCTCTAAGCCAATAAGGAAGTCCTCTAATATTAAAAGAAAAAACATTATGGTGAAAAGTTTAAGAAAGGAATAATCAAAATAGAAAGAAACAGTTAATGAATTTATTATTAATTACCCATGAGTCCATTCAGCTTGGATAAATGGTCCAAGCCTCAATGTTACATACATGCCATTCTTCTCAATCAACTTAATGAATTTCACCAAATCAGCTCGTCCCGAAAAGTTGAACTAATAAAAACAAACACAAAAATTACTTAAAAATCCAAATATGTGTATGTTTTATATACTTGAAATTTTAACTACCTTTCCTTGTTCAGGCTCATGTACATTCCAGAAAACGTATGTTTGAATGGTGTTCAAACCACCCTGTTTCGCTCTCTTGATGATACTTGGCCACATCTAGACAAACACCAAAAAACTCTATATCAATGCAAAGAAACTTACAAAGAAAACAAAAAAGATGGTTATTTGATTGAAATGTATATACTTCAGGAGTGCTGCGAGGATAATGGATAGAGCCAGAAAAGAGAAGCTCTCTTTTGCCATCGACGATCAAAGATGTTCCATCATAAGTCACCTCCTTACCCTTCGTCTTCTTTTTCACCGCTTTTTTTGAGGCGAATGTGCAAGAAGACGAGAGGAGAACCACAAGAACGGCCGCTAAGAGCCATCGATCAAGAGAATGTTTTCTCATTGAATATGATTTTGTTTATATATATATATTATATATGTTGTAGAACAAGAAGCCAGAGTCCTCTTGGAACCTCGTCCTTGTCGAAGGAATAAAAAAACAACAAGGAGAGCTCAAATAATAAGCCTTTAGAAAAGACAATGATATAAGAGAAATGTTTAGCACTCAACTTTACAGGTTTCAGAGATTTTTACGGGTCTGAAATAGAATCCACCGTTGTATCTTTCAAACCTCTTTTTCTCCTTTTTAAAATTTTTGTTGGATTTTATTTATTTTTTCTATTTTTATAGTTTGTTCTACCCCATTTTTAGCCTAATATGAGTACAAACACATAACATATTCTCTCTTTTCCTTTTCACAACGGAATCTCTTAAATTATCAATGTCTTTTAATAATTTTTCTTTTTTTCTTACCCTCTTCTTTACCTAAGGTGAACATAACTAATTATTATTCATAAAAAACTATTAATATTCTTTCTTTTTATTCTCCTTAACACTCAATCAGTGTTATAACATATCTATCTAACTATAAGTTTTAAATTCTCGTTTATCTCTCGTCCATAAAAATTATAAGTTTAGACCGGAAACTTCTTGGATGTAAGAAAAACAGATCTAGCTAGCTTCATATGGTTTGTTAAAAAAACAGAGATTGTATTTTCAGAGAAGTATAAAGATACACAATTTAGACAAAAGAAAAAGTGTGCAAATGTGGCTGGAAAAAAGGGAATAACACTCCAATCATTTTAGATAATCATAATACGTTTTAACAAATGAATAGTTTATAGACTTGCTTAGTTTTAGAGGGAAAATAAGTAATTAAAAAGTACAAAATAAATTATTTTTATTTCCATCCCATAAGTTCGTGTAGGGTCTTCTTGTTTTGGGAAATGCACCAGCTGAACAATTTAATTTAATTTCATTTTTGTAACAAAAAGAAAAAGGAAGAGACTTTGAGCTGAAGACTTTGAGCAGCTACTTGCTTTGTCTTCTACCTCTTTAAGAACCTCACACTCTCTCTCTCTCTCTATTTACCCAAAAAAATCCCCAAATCTTGAAAAGTTTAGGGTTTGAAGAAGTTTGAGAGAGAGAGAGATGAGTGCTTCAAGGTTTATCAAGTGTGTCACGGTCGGAGACGGCGCTGTCGGAAAGACTTGTCTGCTCATCTCCTACACTAGCAACACTTTCCCCACGGTACAGCTTCTTTAAAGTCTTCCCCTTTTCTCTGTTCTTTCTTCTTCTAGATTTGAGCTTATAGGTTGCAGGACCGTCGTTTGATCTGGTTTGGTCTTTATGTTTATATTCTCGAGATTGCTATGAGAGTTACTGAATGGCTTGAATTTGATGTCAGTCTCAGGTTCATAGAACCGTATTCATGTTTCTCTAGGATGTGTTAATGTGTATTATGATCATATAAATTGGGTTAGTAACTCTCTGGATGGTTAGTGTGAGTGAAATCTTCTGATCTTTGCAGAGTTTCCGGATCTTAGATTCATATACCATAGTTATGTTTCTCTTTGGGATGAGTTATTCTGTTTTATCATCATATAAAGTGAGTTAGATATCTTTGTAGAAGTACATTTTGTGGCTAATGTTAGTTGATTTTTCAGGACTATGTGCCAACAGTGTTCGATAATTTCAGCGCCAATGTGATTGTGGATGGAAACACTATCAACTTGGGATTGTGGGATACTGCAGGCAAGCTACCCTTTTGATTTCATTATTCTTTCTGAATAACTTCCCCTGCAGAGAGAGTGAGTGAGTCATTCTGTGTGTGTGTTTTGACTCTCATGAAACAGGACAAGAGGATTACAATAGATTAAGACCTTTGAGCTATCGAGGTGCAGATGTCTTCTTACTTGCTTTCTCTCTCGTCAGCAAAGCTAGCTATGAAAATGTTTCTAAAAAGGTTTTAATCCCCTCCCCCACTGCAACTTCTCTAATAGTCCAGTGATTCTAATTTCTTGTTTTTTGATTCTCAGTGGGTACCTGAACTGAGACATTATGCTCCTGGTGTTCCCATCATCCTCGTTGGAACCAAGCTTGGTTGGTTCTTATGATAACTCCTTTTGTCTGTTCTTGGGTGGACTTGTTTTCTGATAATTTGATGACTAATTCTCTTTTAGATCTTCGAGATGACAAGCAATTCTTTGTTGAGCACCCTGGTGCTGTGCCTATCTCTACTGCTCAGGTACCTTTACTCTCACACTCTTCTCATGTGATAATGCAATAGTCTGTGTTTCATCTTACTGATGGTTATCAAAAATAGGGTGAAGAACTAAAGAAGCTGATTGGGGCACCTGCTTATATTGAATGCAGTGCAAAAACACAACAGGTAGTACCTAAAAACTTCAATAGCTTTGATCTAATACTTTACATGTCTGAAGCCACTGACAATTTCTAATCTTCTCCAACAGAATGTAAAAGCGGTGTTTGATGCGGCTATCAAGGTAGTTCTCCAGCCACCCAAGAACAAGAAGAGAAAGAAGAGGAAGTCTCAGAAAGGTTGTTCTATACTGTGATTCAATAAAAGAGAAAATGAATCAACAGGAGGAGGATTAGAGAGCTACTTGTTTAGCTTCAAGGAAAGAAGAATTTGTTGTTTGTAGTCTTAAAATTTGACAAAAGTCAGAAGTAGTAGTAACCAAGTATTTGTATTCTTGTTTGCATTTTGATGTGTAAATATACTATGAATCCTTTATTTCTTTGCTTCCTAGACTCCCAAGGATTGTTTAGAGATTATCCTCCAATAATGTTTTTATCTGATTTCAGCCATAATATATAGTTATGCACTATACAACTGCGATTAGTGTAAGTTAGAAAATGTTTGTTTCTTGACCCAAAAAAAAAGAAGAAGATGATGTTTCTGATCCCCTATACATTAAAAGAGAAGTCACTTTGACACGTGGCACTCACACAGCCATTTTCAGAAGAATTCTAGCGATTCTATTGGTTGATTTTTTATAATTTATTTTTTGATTTATTTTTACCATCGACACTACTAAAAAGGAAATTCATTTAAATACTTACCTTTTGTATTTTCTCGATTTAAAAAACATCCTTTTGCGATCCTTTCTCTGTTTAATTCATGAAATACGCATTAAATATTTTAGCTCGTCACACTTAAGAAAAACATGTAGCATTATGTCTTCTGAAATATATATACGAATAAATTATATTTGTATTTATAAAATATAATTTTTTCTTTCAACATGTGATAATATAGTGATTTCTTATCCTGGTAAGAAAAACACACACATACATTTTATACTAAAATATGTTAAAAACATATTGTTAGTAATAATTGTTAAAAACATATGTTAAATCACTAAAAATGACTTCTTAGTAATAATTACTTATCCTTTATATAAATAGATTGTTAGAAAAACACACTCATACATTTTATACTAAAATATGTTAAAAAAATTCACTAACATATAATTATTTATTAAAATGATTAATAGATTATAATTATTTATTAATAAATTATATTTGTTTATTAAATATTTACCCACCAAAAATCCGCATTCAATTAAAAATTATTTAAATTAATCGTGGCTAAAATCTTACCTTATTACAATATTTGATTATACATTTCTTGCGCATGTAAACGTATCTAATTTATTTGATTATTAAATTTATCAAATTTGTTAATCCCTTTTAATGACTTACCTTGCACAAGTTGTAAATTTCTTTAATCTATTTTAATTAATTTTTTAATCTATCAAATATAATAATTCATATTAAATGTCTTACTTTATTTAAAAACTACATTACTTGCACAATAATGAAATTAAGCCAAGAATATTATTTGGTCGATCACTAATAATTTACTAACCTTACAATAATTAATACATGTATTAATTAATTTTCCTTATTAGATATTAT
>CAKOAT010486265.1:417302-459333 GCA_932364175.1 Eruca vesicaria subsp. sativa
TGATTACATTGTTTAGTGCGATTTATCGATTTGTATCTAATTAGGATGTTTGTTATTATTAACTTACCTTATTAATATTGAATATACATTCTAATATATAGTTTCTATATACAGTTTCTCATATGATTAATCGTATAGAATATATAATATTCTCAATAATTTATTAGAGAATATTATATTTATTAGCTTATCATGCAAGCTAAATCATTGAGAAACGTCCACCAATTTACTATATATAAGACATACACAGTAGGAGAAACGAAGCCACTAAACTTTTTATTCTGAACTTTTTATGTTGATACTGTTTTGTTATTTTATATCATTAAGCTTTTATATATACATATTTCATCAGAGCTGACTTTTCTTTTGGTTTATATGCAGATGCCCTATTATAACGACTTCACCACGATGCAGGTAAATTTTTTTATCTTTCTATATGATTTGATTAATCGTAGATCTATTTGAATTCTATTTCTTACTTTTTTAAATATGTTCATAGGTATTGTCTTTCTATTTAATGATTGTTTGTTAGAGCTTATAGAAGGAGAAGAATGCTTTCATATGTATTTTTCTATTGGTTTTTAATTTACAATTTTAGTTTATATGCGCAGACCAACGATTATGACGTTTCCTCTTGTGGATCCATATGTACTTAAATCTTTCTTCACATTCATGTTATACAGAGACATGAACATTACAAATGATCATATCATCCAAAACACGTAAACTACAATGTAAGTTTCATGCTTTGTTACTTTCTCTATGATTTTTCAAATAATTATTTGCTTATACACTATTGAAAAAAAAATCTTTAATCAATATTTTATTATAAAAGTTAGTATAACTTTTTATACATTTTATCAACTTTGTACTCAAATATGATTTTATACAATTTATCATATTATAAAATGTATATCTTATAAATTCATATATGTAAACTATATAGTTCTTTTTTGTCATTTTTTTTTGTCATCATAAACTATATAGTTATATGTCAATTATAATATAACTTTATACAATTTATCACATAATAAATTATGTATATAATTCAGAGTTAGAATATGATATGTGTAACATTTTTGTATATATTTCTAATACTAATGTTAGAATTAAATCAGTTATATACAAATTTCTATATTAAACATAAGTGATAAAACATAATTATTATATATTTCTATAGATTTACAATATATCAAAATCAAAACTATTTATTATTCTTTAATTTTATAACCATATTATAGTATTAGGAAATATATACCTTGTTGGTAGGATTTTAATTAGTTAATTCGTTTATTAATAACTTGCCTTATTTTATTAGCAGTTACTTGCACAAGTTGATACGATGATTACCTTATTGTGCCATCAGTTACTTGTCTTAAATGATATGTTAATTATTGCAAATTTATGACAGTCAAATTTTTAATATCTTTCTTTGATTGCTTCATGTTTATTAAAATGATACAAATATTACAAGAACCATAAGACTTTATATATCTCAAGAAATGTCTTTACAAGAATTTTTATAACAAATATTTCAGGAACCATAAGACTTAATGATAAAATATGATTATTAATTCGTAATTATTCTTTAAATTTGATATATTCTGATTTTTTTATTATATATAATTCTAAAAGAAATAATCTTTTTAGGAAGTATTTTTTAAAATATACATTTAATTGAAAATTTTAAAAATTAAATTTTCGTGAAATATATGTCTATTAAGTAAATTTCTTATTCTTTTATGATGTCATTTATTGGTAACTATATACATGTGATATTGCATTAAATGTGTATGTTTTTTATTTCTTAATTAGTTAATTCAGAAATATGATGATTACCTTATTTTGCTATCAATTACTTGCACAAATTTATATGATAATGGTGATTTGAGTTAGAAAAGCCCAAAAATACTATCCATTTAGAAAACCACAAATATAATGGTGATTTGAGATTTAGAAAAGCCAAAACTATTATCTTTATTATATATATATATATATATAAATATATGGATCTTAAAAATGTAATTTACTATATATATACATTTGTTTGTTCTTTCTATTAACAGATAAATAACACAGATGAAATACCGTTTGTAGTTGACTACAAACCATTTTTCAGTCTGTTTTAATAGCGATATGCAAATTTAATATTATTTTCGACTCGATAAAATTTAGAAATCTATTAAATTATTTTATATTGTACAATTGCTAAAAAATTGACAATTTTTTGCAGGTTTCTATGTGATTATTTTAATTCATAATTGTTCTTCTTATTTTATATTACTTATGAATTATATTTAAATTTTTATCACATTTTCTATGGGATTGTGATATATATGAGATTTTTATCACATTTTTAATGTCACTGTCTCCTGTATATTTTCTTACATTTGTTTTTTTAATAGTTAACTTTTATTAAAAACATACTAATGATGTTAATTTTTTTTTTACTTTAGTTAACTTTCATTTGTTTTATTCTTATATACTTTTTGTGACTTTTTTATTTTTTGTTTCAGTTTAATATTGAATTTAGTTCACATACTTTATGTGTATATGTTTTCAAACATAATTTTTCTTTTAAAAAATTAAGCGACAAAGAGCCTAATTAAACCGATCCAAAAACAAACCGAACTGAATATAAATTGAACTGGACATAAACAACACCGAATCAGACTAAATAAGGTTTATTTCAGTTGAAAAAATATATTAAAACCGAATTAAACAAACCAAACCGAAAAGTACCGATTTGCCCACCTCTACTACATCTTAGAGATTTGCGCAAATCTTGTCTCAGCATTGAAACTCTCACTTGTTCCACTAACTCCCACATTTGAACTCAATAGATACTCATGTCTCAGCATTATACTATATTTTTATACCCGCACAGGGTGCGGGCCGGTCACCTAGTTTTAATGAAATGAATAAACAGAAAAAGTAAGCAAAAACTTGCCGATTATATGCATGATACACCCATTGATTTTCGGTGACACCAGCGATTTGAAAAACTGAAAGTTATAGAAATTTGTGAAAATAATGGATTATATAGTATGTATACAAAAGGTGTGAATTTTATAGAAATATGACAATTAATATGACACGTAAAATATAAATATATATATATATATATATTATTTTTTCATCTGATTTTACTTATTTTGGTTATGGAATATAGAGGTTTTCCCATTGGAGATGGAGTATTGACTTAATTTGTGGTCATAACCTTTGGCTTATCATCATTACCAAACGAATCTCGTTTGTTGATCAATCTCTTTCTTTCCCTTAACTGCCTCCCGATTTAGACCCACGTATATATTATTCGATCCCCACCACACTATTATTTCAAAATAAAAGATTAATTCACATAGTTGCTATGTTTAGTGAACTAATATTCACCTAAAAAGCATTCAATCACAGTACTAGAGACTATATAATATACCCCCTACGGCCTACGTACGTACCAGCTTTCCTTTGACATGTTTTCTTCGCTAAGCACTAAAATCGAATTTTTGTTTTAGTAATATATAATGTGTTGCTCTCTGCACCACTGCTTTCTTTTTTTTTTTTTTAAATTCGTCGAGCTAAAAGTTTATCATTTGTCTTCTAATGTGATCGTTCTCCTTGGCTTGGCCCTTCATAATCCAAATAGATTACCTGATTAATTATACTTAGCATACGTAATAAGTATAGAAAAAATGAATTTACTATAGTGATCAACTAAACGTCATATAAAGCTTGCCATACAGTATGTGCCAACTCTTCTAAATCAGCTAATGCATTGCCTTGTTCTATTACTAGCATTTTAAATCTCCTACTTGTCTACTTAAAAAATGGGAAAGAAAATATGTGACATTTATCAATGCTTCACATATTTCCAAAAAAAATAGAAAAAGAACTACGTAGTGTACACGGACTTTGTTAATTTAATTATCGAGGCATTGCCGTACGTAGTAGGGCAGCCTTCAAGGCTTGAGTCGAGGCGTGTTCGTTACGCTTTACCCTCTGTATCCGGTGGTCACACACTCACAAGCTCCCTTTTAATCACGGGATATCGAGGGTTTCCCGCGAATTTTGCCGGTTTCCTATAACTAACTTCTTTTTTGAGTTATTTTCATTCAGTTAAAAAAAAAAACATAAAAATCAGTTAAAACACAAAACTATGTCTCTCTCTCGCCGACACTTTAGTGGTTCGATCGTTTTATATTTCAAGATAACTCAATCATCTTTTTATGATATAACCATAAGTATGATATATAGATGATGATCAACAATTACGTCTAAGAAAATTCAAGTCCTTTAATGTGTAAGATTTTTTAAAATATATTTCCTGATAAACTCAATCAACCTTTTACGTTTCATATTTCATGATAAACTCAATCATCTTTTTATATATAACCATACGTATGATATTAGTAAAAAAAAAAAAAAAAAAGATATTTTAAGATAATAGATCAATCTTCTATTAGTCGTATAGCAGGTTCAAAATGCTGATGGTAACATGGCGGCAGATTTCAGTAATAACAAATTTAATAACACGTGTAAAGAGTTTTGGTAACACTATCTTGTCCCGTACTGCTCTACTTTGCCTTTTCAAACCCATCTCTGCTACATTGTTTTCCTCCATAATTGACATAAATTATGAAATAAACAAAGTGTGTCCTATCTTTTCTCGATATTAACAAATCACTTGTTACAATGGGGTTTTAGTTTGCTTTGTTTCCTCTGTTTGATAAGCTCGTATATGTCTTCAAGATAATTTGCCAGATGACATTTTGTTTGAACGATTCAGAAGATCTCATGTGGTAAAAGGAAGTTCAGCTCACAAGGTTCTTGTAGTTGAAATCAAGATTTCAAGAAGACTAAGGTGAGAACTTTCTTGAAAGAAGTCTTCAAGAAAACTGTTTCATTTTCTTATTTTTAAAATTTTCTTCCAGTTTTGATGTAACCTAACCATGGATTCATGTTACAGAATTGGTTGCACATCATTGCTAAATTCTGGGTGAAAAGACTGCCTCCAACGACTGAAGTCTTGGCCGTCACTAAGAGAAAATGGATTTGAGGTCAAGTTCTAAACATTCTGATAGTGAATGCATGTATAATGAATTAAGGGTTAACAATGAAGAAAAGAGAAAGATTGCAGGAAGATCGGTTTCACTTCCGTCCATAGATATATTACTAGACGAGAAACCTGGTTGGCCTTTTCTTAAAATAGCAACTTTAGGAACACCACAAGTTCACCATAGACACTCAAGGAAAGTCTCAGTTGTCAACTGGGTCATGAGCTTACCTGACCGGTTTTTAGATCATGACCAGAATCTAAACTCTGAGACCCGCTTTGTAAAGAAACAACTTAAGGACATACTAAAAGACGACAACAAATGGTTCAGCTACAATGTTCTCAAGACAGCAACATCAGATTTCTCTCAAGGTACTCTGTCTTCTATATTCTTTGTTTCTCCTTTCTTTGAGTTTTGGACTAATCTTTTTGATTTTATATGACAGAAAATCTGATTGGGAAAGGAGGGTGCAATGAAGTGTATAGAGGGGTTCTTAAAGATGGAAAACGCATTGCAGTAAAAATCTTGAAATCATCATCAAAAGAAGCTATGACCAATTTTGTTCATGAAATTGACATTATCTCTTCTCTGAGTCACCAAAACATCTCAAAGTTACTTGGTGTTTGCATCCAAGACAACAATCTAATCTCTGTTTACAACCTTTCATCCAAAGGAAGTTTAGAGGAAACCCTTCACGGTAACACAACACAACGCTCTCAACTTCATATAGAGAATATTCATATCAAATTTGTATATATATAAAGTATGATGACTCATTATGAAGGTAAACAAAAGGAAAAGCATGTATTATCATGGGAGGAGAGGTTTAATATAGCAATTGGCTTAGCAGAGGCGTTAGATTATCTCCATAACCAATGCTCTAAGCCAGTGATTCACAGAGATGTCAAAACATCAAATGTTCTTCTCTCAGATGAGCTCCAACCTCAGGTAATAAGACTCTAACATTGTGTCTGTATGAAGTCATAAGACACTAACATTGTGTCTGTATGAAGTCATAAGACACTAACACTGTGTGCTGCTTTATGATTTTGGAAACAGCTAACAGACTTTGGGCTATCGATGTGGGGACCTACGACATCTTCTAGATATTCAATACAAGGTGACGTGGTGGGCACATTTGGATACCTTGCGCCAGAGTATTTCATGTACGGAAAAGTCAGTGACAAAGTTGACGTGTATGCCTTTGGAGTGGTTCTTCTTGAACTTATATCAGGAAGAGATCCCATTTCGTTTGAGAAACCAAAAGGAGAAGAAAGTTTAGTCATGTGGGTATGTTTTCTTTTTTGGTTTACTGGTTTACTTGTATCGTAAGCAAGACTACTTAAAACCCTAAAAAGACTTACCCTTGGAATGCAGGCAAAGCCGTTTCTTGAGACTGGAAATGAAAAAGGGCTGTTGGATCCAGACGTAACAGAGATATCCGACGAAGCTCAGTTTCATAGAATGGTTCTTGCTGCTACACATTGCCTCACAAGATCAGCCACACATCGTCCCACTATAAGACAAGTAAAATTTTGTTTCCTTTACAAGAAAAATTATGATTGTCGTCATCAATAACTTATCTTTAATGTTTATTTAGATATTGAGGCTATTAAGAGGTGTATATGAGGTCGAGAAATGGTTCAAATGGATTAAGGAAGAAGAAAATGAAGATTGTTTCGATGACGAGGTTTACCCTTATACCAGGGCGGAATTACACTTGAGTCTTGCGATGATGCTTGAGGTTGAAGACGATGAAACTGTATCAATCAGTCCCATGGAGAGAAGTTACAACAGCCTTTTCTCTTCTTGTTGTTCATCTAGAGAACTTCAACCTTAATACACATTGCTTTTAGACTTTTATTGGAGTTTATCTTATAATGTTTTTGTTACTTCATAAAGAGTGTAAACGCACAACCAAACCTATAGCAGTTTACGTAAAACCCAACTATATTGACATAACAAAAAAAAAATATCACATAGCAGTGGACTTAAATTAGTATCACATTTTAAAATAGTTATTTTATTTTATTTTGATATATATCATATATGTATGCAAATAGACAGTCCTTTTTGGGTGCTAGACAGTCCTAATTAATGTGTCTCTCTTCTGTACTTATCCTAAGTTATTTGTCTATGTAAAGCTTCTAATATTACATTAGGCTCTACGAACTTGTTCTAGTTAACAAGATTAATTAAACACACACAAAAGACAAACTTTGGAATCTAATCGTCCATATCATTGGGCTCTCTCTGTCCAAGCACACGAAGAGACATTTCCATTTTTCCCATTTCTACGTCCCAAACATATACTATAAATGTCTCTTTTGATATATACGAAATAATATTTTATTTAAAGTGATTACAACATTTTTGACGATTAAATATTAAAGTCAAAGATGTATAAAGGTGAATAAATTTTCAAAATATCATTAACGAATCTGTTGACGTGTTCATAAATTAAAAACAGATTTCTAAAGCTAATTAATGTCAAATATAAGAATTTAATCAAACAAATGACGATTAATTTGTTGTTGCGACAGTGATTTTAAGTTTTTTTTTCTTGGAATCGTAGTTGGTGCTTGTGCAACTAAAATCCATTATCAAAATTAATTGAAATATCTAATTTGACGTTTTGCAGTTTATATGTTTTAATGATTAATTAGCCAATATATACGCAACAATGTTATAACATAATACATTTTAATATATGTATAAAACTAATTTTTCTGTATATATAAATTAAACAATTGTTTTTAACGATAATTAGACAATAATCAAAATATAATATTTCATATTTTGTTTTCGAAATCAACATCGGAATCATGGTGTTCAAAAATACGCCACAAGTTTAGATTTAGAAAATATTACGAAACATATAGAAAGATATAATGAGTTGTTGGAGAGCTTTTATCAACCTAAAATAAATAAAATATTTCTACGGTATTTTACAGTATTCATCTATACTCTTAGACTCTACTTTCACAATCTTATGTATAACTTATCTCCAACATCTTCTGCAGAACTTGAGATATATATGTAATATAAATTGAATTTACATGAGTAGATGTTTGTATATATCTGAATTTCAAGTATAACAATAAAGCTTAATTTCAAAAAGTATTTAGCCTTAAATCTTATTGATGCAAAATGTATTTAAAAATCAGGTTAACGCATTTTAACAAGTGATGGAATTAGAGTGCTGAAACATGCCACATTTTATGTCTTGATAATAACATACCACATATTTTATGGGTATGTATTTGTCCGCAGACTATTTCTTTTGCAATCATATATAAAAGATGAGGGTTTATATTATTGATTGGACTTTCATAATTTATAGTAATAAGTAAACGTTAACTGGGTTATGCTAATTAAATTTATGGCCGTTTATCGGTCTGTATAAGTACTCTAAAACATAAGATATAATGGTAACGTGTGCTCTAATGCTTATTAGGATATTGTTCGATTTGTTATTTATTAGAATCTGGATACTTCAAGCCAGATAGCAGGAGAATGACATTTAACAGTAAAGTTAACACGGAAATACCCCATAAGGGATAAGTCCACAAGCCTTATAATTCGACTTTAACTGATAGTTAAGTGTTTGATTGTTTTTTTCTTTGTTTGTTAGCGTTAGATAACCGTTTTGCAAATAAGGCCCGACCGGTGCTAAGTAGTAAATACTCTATAATTTCAACTACGTTATGAACAACATTAAGACTTAAGAGATTATGTGAGCCACGCTGAAATAAACAAAGGTAATATGACTAATAAGGTATCATAAGGCAAGATATGTCAGACCAACGACGAGACAGGCAAGCCAATATATAGCAGCGATCATGAGGCAGATAGCCAATAAAATAAAATAAAGAGAAAGTCTTAGAAAATCAACATACCTTTGTTGGATTATTGTAACTTCTGCATAGGGAAAATCGTTTTTTTTTTAAACTTTTGCATAGTGAATTGAAATTGATATATGGAGGTACGTTTTGATATGAATATAAAGGTCTTTCTCACACATCTATTAATCCATATCAATTGAAGAGGTTTTGATCAGATCTGAATAAATCATCATATGTCCAAAGGTACAAGACAGAAGAAAAAAAACAAAGAACGAGCCCGAGAATCAAGAGCACAGATAGTATCGAATAAATGAATTAGAATGAGTACCCCCACTAACCAAAAGAAATAGAATTTCTGCATCAAACCTACTTTTATCTTTTTTTAAAAATTAAAAAGTTCAAACCCTAAACGATAGCTACTTATCTCACGATCATTTTCACATCAACCATCCATTTAAGTAATGGAATCTTTCTAAAAGAGATAAATAATAAGTTGATTATAGAATAATAAATGGTGATTAACGACCTATTTCTTTTTTTAAATCACAACAGATATAGTACATCGGTGATTAACAATCTAATTATTTTCTTAATAACAGACATATCTTTGTTTTTCTTGTAACAACTTGGAATCTAGTTGTCCTAAATATATGACCTATATAAATCGATTTTAAACAATGCATAAATGATAATAAAAATTATTTTTTTTTCTAAATTATTTTTAGTAATAAATTCCATCAATTATTTTTGAATTGGAAGAAAACTCTTCAAATAAATTTGTAACATTATAAATCTTAAACTTACAAATCATTAACGTATGTTACTCTCTATCACGGCGTTATAGACGGAGAGTGACTTACGTTTAATGCAATTAAAGTTAAAAAATATTTCTTCTAATTTTTGGCTGTTTTACAATATATTTTTAGTTGAGAGATTTATTCCTAAACCCCATTTTAAACAAACAGTTAAGTTAATTAAGAAAATAAATGCAAGGAAAAAAATTCATATCTACTTTTTTTTTTTATCTTTAAGATGTATCCATCAACACTTTATAATCCACGCAGATACAATTAGTGCATCACCAATACACATCTACCACTATTGTAATTAATATTTGCTAACTAATTTTTTCAAAAAATGTTTCAAACAAAACAAAAATGAAAATATAAAACTAAAATACTCGTGCCAAGTGGAACAAGGTATTACTTTGGTATGAAAATGAAGTTCTTACATCTTTTAAAGGGTGATAAAAGAGGTGTATATAGTTCAATTTTAATCAAATGAGAAAGAGTTTGGGAAAACTTCGTTCAAGGAACAAATTCACTAAATCATTTTGTGATTGGCTAGCTAGTGTATTTTATTATACATTTTGTGTTTCGTAATTTATGTCTCAAATATATATATAGCAATAATATAAAATAGTTTATAAAGTTTTAAAATATATAATGGTCAAGTTACTAATCTAGGAAACAGTTCCAAAGATTCGGGAACTATTATTTTAATGTATCAGGTGGTAGAACAAATATAAGCAGACGAACTTATCGAACACACAAAAGAAGGCTATATATCATTGCCGTCCACATTTCAAAATATATATTCCCTTTCCCACTATACATGTTTTATAGTTTTTCAATAATATCTATTTAGTGTTTGGCTTATTTACGTCTGATGTATATATTTTAAAAATAAAAACTCATAGTTTAACTTGCCAGGACATTACCCTTATTATTTTGTAACTTGACGCCTTGACGGAGACAAATTAAGAAAAAGAAAAAATAAAGAACCGTACTTGAGAAAATAGTTTAACTCCATTATTCCCTTTAAGTCAATGTTTTGTTTCTATATTTAATGTAATTTTGTGGTCCGGTACATCCATGTTCGCTTTTTATATGATTATTTTTGGTGGTAGTACAAGTTTTTTTCTGAATCTGTTTAAATAATAGAAGATGCTGAGCTCCATTCACGTCCAAATATACAAACTTTTAATAATAATTAAAACTTTAGAAAGAAAAGAAAAAAAGAATCTCTCTCTCTCTCTCTCTCTCTCTGCAACTCGAAATCGTGATCGGGCCACCGAGTAGATGCCATCTGTTTAGTGTCTCTATAAAACCTTCTCTCCCATTCCCATCACTCATCTCTCAATCTCCATTTCTTTTAGGGTTTGCTAATTCCCAGAATTTTTCAATGAAATTTTAAATCTTTCTTATAAATTCAGTGTACCCAGTTGCTGAATTGCTCGAATTACTGCGAAATTAGGGTTTTTGATTGATTAGATTTTGAGCTGATTTTAACCTAGAAAGTATCGATTTTGGGGTTTTTTTTTAAAGAAAATGGAAGACGGCGAGCTTGAATTCTCCAACAACCAAGAAGTGTTTTCAAGCTCCGACGTGGGTGGGTTACCTCCAACCAGCTGTTCAATGGATACTTTCTTCGATGGGCTTCTCATGGATTCCAACGCTGCTTGTACCCACACTCACACGTGTAACAACTCCAACGGAACAGACAACAATCACTCCCACACGTGCTTCCACGTCCACAGCAAGATTGTCACTGAAGACAGCGACGAGAAGGTTTCAACGGACGACACAGCTGAGTCCTGTGGGAAGAAAGGAGATAAGAGACCTCTGGGGAACAGAGAAGCGGTTAGAAAGTATAGAGAGAAGAAGAAGGCTAAAGCTGCTTCCTTGGAGGATGAGTGTTCAAGGCTTAAGGGTTTGAATCAGCAGCTTGTGAAGAGGTTGCAGAATCAGGGGGCCTTGGAAGCTGAGGTCTCTAGGCTCAAGTGTTTGCTTGTTGACCTTAGGGGGAGGATTGATGGGGAGATTGGGTCTTTCCCTTATCAGAAACCGAATATTCCTTCCTTCTCCCACTTGATGAATCCTTGTAACGTGCAGTGTGATGATGAGGTTTATTGCTTGCAACATGGGTTTGATAATAGCCAAGAAGGTGGTGGTGGTGGTTCCATTAATGGTCAGGGTTTAAGTGGTTGTGATTTTGACCAGCTTCAATGCATGACTGATCACAACTTAGTTGGCAATGGCAATGGCAATGGAAACGGATCGTTCACATCTGCCTCTAATAAGAGAAAAGGTTAATATTTTGCACCTTACAGTCTCCTCTCTAGATCCTGACTTGGTATGTATTATTTGGGTGGAGTCAATGATGTGTTTTGGTGTGGACTTGATCATTTTTTTTGTCCTGGCAGATGCTTCATAGAATTAGTAAATGAGATCACTAATTGCGTTTTGCTCTTCGTTATAGCTGGGCATCGTGGACCGAAAGCAGCTTGAAGTATCATCAAGCTTGTACCATCATCTATAAACCAGGATAGATACTGTATTCCAAATAAGTTTTAGAGTTCAGCTGCTGCATCAGCTTCACTCAGATTCCTTTTGTGTTGCATTTTTTGCCTTTTTGTTTCTTTTGTGAAGCTATTTTCCTTCCATTGTTTTTGATTTTCTTGTTGAGTTTGCCCGTACCAGATGGATGATTTGTTAATATAAAGTCAAATCTTTCAGTGTGTGTGTTCTTGTCATTTTGTTTTCATGCTTGAGTAGCTTCTCTCTAAGTTTGTGTAGAAGAAGCTGAGTGACAGTTATCTCTGTGTATGACTTGTTTTGACTATTGATTGACAGTTTTTAAGGTGTTGGTGTGGTGTTTCCTTGGTCTTCCGAGTGAGATCTCTGAACAGGTGAGTTACAAAAGATTCAAATTCATTTTGCGTGGTGAAGAACCATTGATGACTTACAATTTTAGGGACTGACTCTGCTCTAGCCTTTTTGTAAGATTGCAGCAATTTTCTCACAAGTAGATTTGCTTAGCAAATGTATAGTCTAGTTTTTCTTGAACCACTCAAAACCAGACTTGCAAATATGGTTTAGTCGACCATCAAACTTAAGAATCATATCACACACTGCTATATAGGTTGGTTCAATCAAGTTAACAACAGTTATAATAGTCACTCAGACTCGAATCAACAAGCCACTCCAGAAGCTTCTTGTTCAAGTCGCATCACGATCACACTCGCTTGTTTGTGGCTTGGCATAGTGTATGGTGTAAACAAACATAAACACGTCAAAGAATCCACTTGTCTTAGCACCCACAATGGAGTCTACTACCTAATCTCCACCTGCAACTTATGTACATTTATATAGAAAAGTCTGTCTTGAGTAGTAAAGAGCTGTTTGTTCAAAAAAAAAAAAAAAAAAGTAGTAAAGAACTTTGGTTTGAATATCATTAATGCTTATCCACCATAAGGTCTCAGTGACAATGTTTATGATGCACGGGGACTACGATCTTGATATCTGCTTGTGACTTATCCTATATAATATGAAAAAATTGTAGCAACGAACATAATACATTCTTGTCAAAACCACGACATGTATCCTTTTTTTGGCATAACTTCCTGAAATCCTAAAATTAATACTCTAGGATCGTTATTCAAGAATTTTGAATTATCAATGAGCACATATCTTGTCGCTCACGCATGCTTCTTCACATATATGTCAGTCGACATTAGATCGTTATAGTTTTTACCTTATCAGAATAGGAAAAATCAAGTTGTATGTACACCTTTGAGGTGTGAATGAATAAGACAAGTCTTTTATGATATGTTTCACGAAATGACGAAATATATCGAACTGATTGCCATCTACTAAGATATGCAGTTCAAGATGGTTTTAATCACTACCAATTATTTCGACAAAGGAGCAAGTTGCATACATCTTTACTACAACTTTACAGAGACAATCGTTTGACAAGTTGTTGTCCAAGTTGAATGTTTGAAGTATTCGACCATATCTTTGAAGGGGGTATTACACTATATGTAAATACTAGATGTTTTGCCCGCATTTGCGAGTACAATTTTCTTATGAATATTTATTAGGTGATGTTTGATTAATTTAAAATTCAGTACAATAAGTTATTATGTTTTCAAAAAGTACAAATCAAACATCAAATAATTATCAATGACAAAACTCAAACATCAGAAATATTTAAAAGAATATATTTCTATAATTATTTTACTTGATTTATATTTAATTATAATATTTATACAAATATTTTTCTTAATTTATATTTAATTCTAATTTTTTATATCTTAATTTTAAATAATAATAGAAAATATATTTGCAAGATAACAATATAATGCATAAATTATTTATTTTCTAAAAATATATTATGATAAATTTGATTTAATTATATAACAATTATATAAGATTATAGAAATTATGACATAAATAAAATTTCCTAAAATCATGGAGAACTTAATGAACCAACAAATTCACTTCTTAAATAATTTTTATTGAAACCCTGTTCGGCGAGAAAACGCGGAGACCAGCGTCAACCATCAAAATTAAAGCGTTGAATTGAACTTACTCAGTCCCAGCGTTAAATAAAGATGGAAGACGCAGCGTCAGATTTAACCGACTTGTCGACGCCGAAAAGTAATAGCGTCATCCTTTAAGAACGCGCGGTGGACTTTTTAACACTAGCGGCTCTTTTCTCTCTCACCCGTGTTTTGTTTTGCCGCTGATTGCCGTAGTCCCTGTCTATTTCCGTGTTGTCGCCGTACCTGACGCTGCGTCTTCCGTCCGAACAGGACTTGAGTGATGAGTAATATTTAATTAATAATAGATAATTTTTTATTTTACTTTTAAATTATATAATATAAAAATATATTTCAAGATAACAACATAATATATAAGAATCACCTTATTTTCTAAAAGTATAACACTATTAGTGTAGATTTATTTCAATTACAAAATTACGATTTTTATATCTTAATTTTAAATTTCTAATAGAAAAATATATTTTCAGGACAGCAACTTAATACATAAGAAGTATCTTATCCTCTAAAAATATGATACCACTTATATAAATTAGTTTTAAATAGAAAATAAATTATATATAAAATATGATAAATTATAAAAAATTATCTAAAATCATGGAAAATATGACAAATCAGCAAACATCAAATTCACTTCTTAAATAATAGTATAGATTTTTTACACGTTAATTTTAAATATTATAATAGTAAAATATATTTTCAAAATAATAGCATAATACATAAAAATTCACTTATTTTCTAAAATATCATATTTTAATATAAATTAATTTTAATTATAATCAATAATAAAAAAAAATTAGAGAATTTCTCTGACAAATGATCAAAATTTCCTATGATCGGTGAGACAAATCAACAAATTCACTTTTCAAATAATTTTTTTGATGATATATATTTAATTATTAATAATATAATTTTTATGTCTTAATTTTAAGTTTTATAATACGAAAATATATTTTCAACATAACAACATAATACAGAAGAATTATCTTATTTTTAAAAAATATAAAATTACTAATATAAATTCGTTTTAGTTATATAATAATTTTTATATCTTAATTTAAAATTTAAGTTTTATATATAAAATATATTTTAAGATAACAACATAATGCACAAGAATTATTTTTTTTTCTAAAAATATGATATATTCATAGAAATTCTTTTTATTTATAAATAAATTATATAGAGATATTAGAAATATGATAAATAAACAAAATTATCTAAACTTATGAAGAACATGACAGCTAAGCAAATTTACTTCTTAAATAATAGTATAGATTTGATTGATATAAAGTTACGAATAAGAAATATCAAGCTGTATGTATATACCTTTGAGGTATGAATGAATAAGACAAACTTTTATGATATAGTTCACTTCATAATTGCTAATGATTAATTTGACACCGCAAGCTATCAAATTGCATTATCTTTTCGTACACCGGAGCTCTATCCCTGTGACTGTGCTAGTCAATTCCATCCAACTATAGTAGGGTCCAAGGGGAAACGTAGTATAAGCTTTATTAATGTTATAAAGTAATGTGACTTATTGTCGTGCCATTTTTTGCACATTAGTTCAGTTAATTCGTACTGTTATTTCACAAATTACAATTAGTCCTTTCATTCCAGTGATTTCTTTGTCATGATTGTTTTCTTAACATTTTCTGTGCACCTTTTCTAACATACTAATCGTTTAAAAGTTAAAACAAAACAAAATGAACAACCCATTTAAGTTTATTTAACAACATGCAAACATTTTTAACTCGGTCTTAGCTCTTGAAACATTACATACCAACATGAAAAGATATAAACAAAGAAAATCCAGTTCTCAGAAACACATGAAAACAACACAAAAAGAATCACATAACCACACAAGCGGAAGCGTTCTCGTCGCTAAACGCCGTAGTATAACGTACCTCAGTGGAGCTAGCACGTGCGAGCCGTGACACATGTGGATCATACTCGGTGTTCCTAACGTACCCAACCGGAGCTCTATTATCGTAGACACCAGACGCGTAAGGATGAGCCACAACGTCGTAAGGAACGTAAGGATATAGCTCGGCTCTTTTGCCTGTCCTGTGAATGATCCGAGCCACCACTCTGTTTGGCTCAACGTAACCAACCACTGTCACTTTCTGAGCATTAGGCTCGATAGTTATATCTCTTACTCCTTTCATTCCTTCTAACGCTCTTCTCACTTTCCTCTCGCATCCTTCACAATCTATCAAAACCCTCACGTCCACCGTCTAGCAATTTCCACCATCATATATTAAGTTGATGTATTATATATATGTAAAACGTAAAACAATATGTGGTGAGTTTATTTACCTGTAGACTTCGGTGTCTCTTGGAGTCACCATTGGAGCAATCGAAGTATTCAGAGACGTGATCAAGAACACCCATTTTTCTTCTTGGTTTTTCTTTTGAGTTGAGAGACAATAGATATAAACTTTCAAGTTTTGGAGGTATATGATATGATTCTTTTTTTTTCTGGTATTATTCAACAAAAACATGAGTTTTAAATCTTGAAAATACCAACCTACCAAACTCTATCAGTAGTTTTTGACCATATATATATATATATATATATATATATGTGCTTGTACTTAGTGCCCATAAACCTTCTTATAAAAAGGAGTTCAATCTATATATGTCGCTTTTGTTACATATGCACCTCCAGTATGGCGTGCAATAATTAAACATGACAGCCAGATGAAATAGACATTTGAAATATAATACAGGCTTGTCACTGATCGATATAAGTATTTTTTGGAATATTTCCTTTGGCAATTATTTCAAAGCTGACTAAACAGTTAGATAATTGACGATTAATATTTGGACTGGAAGTTATAATCTCTTAAGACGGATGATTGCTCGTGTAGCGTAATGGTTAACCACTCTTGACTGTTTATGTCCAAACAAAAATATGTATCAACATCATATAGTTTGTTATGGTTTTAAAATTGATTACTTATGTTTACAAAATTGTTATCAGACCACTGTTCAAAGTTCAAAACTAAATATTAGGTAATATTAATAAAAATTTAGATATTTTCTGGACTCAATGTAATAAATATCTGATATCTATTAAAGATATTTTTTTGTACAATTTTATGATTATTTGTATCTTTTCATAACAAAAAAAATTAAAATATTAATCAGAATAATTTTAATGTGGAATTTTTAGTAATTTATATGCATTAAAATTCAAAATATACACATATAAAAAACTATTTTTTTCATTGTTTAACTAGTAGTCAATTCACGCTTCGCGCGTGATGTATTTTTTTATGCTTTATATTGAGAATCTATTTTATCAAATGTAATTATTAATATGCTAATCTATTATAAAAGTTAGTTTACAATTAATGTTATAGCTTGTCGAAAATTTAAGTCGGTGGATAAGCGGTTCAGAATGAGAATCACATTTTTGAATTATAAGTGAGCTTTTGTAGTTATGACATATTGTTTAATTAAGTGTATTTATTTTGTATATATAATCAATTTATTTTTTGATGAACGAGTATTTTGATGGAAATAATATGTGAAAGTTAAAACGATAAT
The DNA here is from genome assembly GCA_932364175.1 of Eruca vesicaria subsp. sativa. Classification (NCBI taxonomy): domain Eukaryota; kingdom Viridiplantae; phylum Streptophyta; class Magnoliopsida; order Brassicales; family Brassicaceae; genus Eruca; species Eruca vesicaria. The sequence continues at coordinate 435,107 of CAKOAT010486265.1, forward strand.
GTATTATTTAGTGATAAAAAACGTAAATTGTGTGGCTTCAATAGTCATAGTTTTGTAGACATTGTTATTTTGACTTTTGAGCCACTTTGTCAAAGATTGGTGATGTTTGCAAGAAGTTATGGATTTTTTAACTCAATAGATGATATCTCCTAGAATTTCTTTAAAGAGGGTTTCGATACTAGAGAATAACTAATTTACATTTGCTATATTTTGAAAGATAGGTTGTTGGATTATAGTGTAGGTTGTTAGTCTTTTATATTTGTTTAAGTGGTATAAAACATTTTTAGTGAGTTATGTGTGAGTTAATAAAATGATTCATTGAAAATAGTAATTTAGTGATAATGTTGTAGGCTAACATATGTGAATTATAGTTAATACATCAAACATTTACAATAAAAACAATGTAAAGCTTGATCGTATAGGTAAATTTAAAACTTGAACATGTTTACGTTTGTTTTTGGATCTGTATTGTCGTGGTGATTTGACATTGAGAAGTCAAACATACTATTGTCGTGGATCTCTAATTTATATGATTGGTTTTTGATTTATATATATTATCAGGATATTAGCATAATCAAGTTTATTAATTATTTTTTTATTTTTAAAACATGGTGCTTTTTTAGTATATGATGTAAGTTTAAGTACTTTTCAATTTCTAAGCACATGTAAATTTTAAAATATTATTAATAACATTTTATAGTTATTTAAAAACAAAATTTGAAATTTGAACATATTGTTGTTTGCGTTTGTTTTTGTTTTTGTATTACCATGGTTATTTATTCGTGGAGCTATGATTTATATGATTTAATTTTTATTTATATATATTATAAATATATTAGCATAATCAAATTTACTAATTATGGTTTATTTTAAAAAATGTGATGTATTTTTTAGTTTATAATGTAAGTTTATGTATTTTTCAATTTCTTCACACATATAAATCTTGAAATATTATAGTACAATTTTATAGTTATATAAAAAAATTGTATAATATTAAATATAATAATTATTAAAATTAAATATTTATATGAGATAATATATATATGAAGATAATATGATATTTATTATTGAGTTTATCTTTCTATCCAGAGTTTTAAAATATTAAAAATATATATATCAATAAAATAAAATTATTAATGTTTATTTAATAAAAATTGTGTATATAAATTTGTTTATGATTATAAAAATTATAACATATTTCTGTTAAAGACATGATTTATTATAAAAGTATTTATGAACAATTTAATAGTGTTAATAAAATTAGTCCAAATTATAGAATGACAAATGTCATATTTTTCTTTATGGAAAGAAAAAATCCACTTTATTATATAAGATTAATATAATTGTTTAATTTATTTTATAATATAAATTAGACAAAATTTATGGAAATATAATTTTTATTAAATATTTATTATTTAATATCATTAATTTAAGTTTATTGAAAATCATATTAAATAATTATGTGACTTTTATTTAAGAAAAGATGAATTAGATTTTTTTGAACATTTGATTAAGGAGTATTTCATTTTATTATATATTATGACAATTAAAAACATCAAATTGAAAAGAATTGTAACGTTGACACATATACACTGTAATCAATGTTATAACTTAAAAATGATTCTCAATTAATATATAAGAGATGATTAATGAGTGTTCCAATTAAAAACATTAGATTAAAAAAATTTGTAATGTTGACACATAAGTATTGTAATCAATGTTACAATTTAAAAGATCCTTCTCAATTATATATAAGAGATTCATTGTATTTCTATTGATTGAATATATTTATGAAAATAAAAGGAATATAATTTTTTACTAAGGAAATACTTCTTAAAATGTATGTTTGTTTTCTTATATATATTGAGAATGTGTGAAGAAAAATCATAAGAAGTTAAAAAGAATATTTGAAACACAATCATAAATTTAGAGATAAAAATAATTATCACAATGAAGTATTTAATCACATTTGTGTTTACTATTCTTTTCCTCGAATCTTTTGTTCACTGTCATACTATGGCTAGCGATGTTACTCCTGCTGTTACTCTTGCTGTTACTCCTGGTAATGATTTATAATTGTATCTCCATTTTGAATATTTTGATAAATTAATAGACATTGATTTAATGATTTGCATTCATATAAATAGATTATGGAGAAATTAAGTCAAAAAGTTGTGTTTACATCTTGTCACCCTGTGAATATCCCAATGGACCAGCAATTTGCGACAACATATGTAAAAGAGGTAGACCTCATGGATACGGATATTGTACTGCTCATGGTGATTGTTGTTGTGTTTGGTGAATGTTGTTGTGTTTTTTTAATACAGTAAAACATCTATAAATTAATACTCGATAAATTAATATACACAAAATATTTCTATAAAATAATATAATTTTGTAGTTTCAAATTGAGTTTTTAGTTCGATTAGTATATCGATTAATTAATATCTCTCTAAATTAATAAAAAAAAAAAAATTTGATGTAATCCCAACATATTAATTTATAAAAGTTTCACTGTATGTGTCTAAGATGAAATTATCTTATCATATGTTTTAAATATCTATAACAGAATATCTAAAATAAAATAAACAATATTTACCAGATTAAAATTAGTTTGCTTAAATTTGAGTAATATTTATTTGAAATGAAGACAACTAAAATTACATGACAAAAATAATCATAAGATTTTGAGTACATTGTAAATACAAAAATATTCACTCTTTCCTAATGAATCAACATTTATATTTTGTCATCATCAATAGATTATATATGTTCAAACCAAACCAGTGTAATTCAACATGAAACATGCATCTACAAAAGATAGAACATGTAAATACATACATACAACAGCTAAAAAAACTATTTTAATAAAAATCAAATCTCTCCTCTTCATTGAAGTCTAACGGTTTGAATCTTCAAATTAAAATTTAATTATCTAGTATTATAATATTTTTCTCAGTTCTTTAATCGATTCTTAGATTGCTTGTATCTACCAAATTGGTCTCACCCAATTGTTCAGAGTCCAAACCTAAACATTCGACATTTAGGCAATAACTTGCGCTCGGGAGAATAATATATTTTATAAAATATTTAAAAATAAAAATTTTGCGTATAGTAATGGTAGGCCGGGACGTTCGGATCTAACTATCAAACTAATTAGTAATGTATAAAAATATTATTTATAATTTACTTAAATAAAAATTACGAAATTGTCCAATAAGATTAACAAATATATTAAATTAATGATTTTGAATAATAAAAGTTTCTAATATTTTTTCTTTCTTCCATTATTTTTGTTTAATTTTATATTTTAAAAGAAATTAAACAATCACATTAATCATATAATTAAAAATAGATTTTTTCTTATATGATATATTTTGAAATTTTTAGACAATTATAAATTACTAATACTGCTAAAAATCTACATTTTAATTTTGATGATCAATGTTATAACTTTTTGTTCTAAAAGATACACATGATCATAAAATCATATAAATCATTTAATATACATTCAGAGTACATTTATTTATTTATTTATTTCAGTATAATTAAATTAAATATATATCATATCTAAATACTTAAACATGTTAAATTCAAATTTTGCATTTAATAGGAAACATCAATTAATCCTATAAATAAAAATAATATTTTGTTATAATAAATATAAAAATGTTAGTAAAATCATATAAGTATGAATCCCTAGTTAATAAACATTCATATAACAATATATTATATTATATCAATATAATTTAATTTTAGTTATAGACTATATACTATAAATAAATTAGTATTTTGAATTTTTACCAACAAAAATTATTGTATATACAAAGAGGGGTTGTTTTCATTTATATCCTTACTCCAATTTATAATAGTTACTTGCTTCTTAATATTCACTATATTAATTATTGTATAATATTTAAATGAATACAAAATAAATAATAATATGTATAGATAGTGTGTATATATAATTAATGTTCTTTTCATACAAGTATGGATCTCAAATGTATTTTATCATATCATTTCAAAAATATAATTATTCATATCAAAAGGATATGGTGAATTATAACATCCGAATGATATTATTAAAACTTAATTGTACAAATTTATTAAAAAAATATGCCAAATTTCATTACGTTTTTTATTATATAACATATAATATTTATGAGTATAGCTTTTATCTTTTTATGGATGACAAAAACAAAAAAATCCTAACGTCAATTATTTGCAATAATAGTTGTATATGGCTGTTTATTTTCCTTACAATGGCGTAATTTATTAAGAAGAAGAAAAAAACTATTCAAGAACAGAATAAATGGTGAATCGGCCACGTTTGATTAAGAAAATTACAATTACTTCATAAATAGAAGGACAGAAAATATAAAAATATTATACAGTATTATTCAGGTAATCTAGTATTATTCAGGTAATCTAGATGTTTCAACTGACCAGACCAATTCAAAGTAAACAATAAATTTAAAATTAAAGAAGATTAAATACTCCCTTTATTTACATTAATTATTACTTTAACTTTGTATACACATATTAAAAACATCTTCACTCAATTCCATAATAGAGTATACTCTATAAATAGTGTAATCTATTTTTTGTTATTGATTACTTCATTATAAAGTGGAATTTATAATGGGATAGAAATATTTCTTCTCAGTATTCACTTTTACTCCATTTTTAAAGAAAAAAATATATTGAAAATGTTCTAAAAAGTTAATTAATTTTATATATTTTTATATAAAAATACAATTACATGATATATCATATAATCTAATTATATTTCCATCAATAAAAAGGAATTTCTAATATATAATTTCTATTGAAAACAAAAAATAATATTTATTTTGTAATAAAAAGATTTTTCTAACGATAATGAATATGAAATGGATGGAGTAAAAGATAGAACAGAACCGTGCCCTGCCATAATTCCACTTGGACTAGTATCCTTTTCTCATAATAGAAAAAGCCAAGAAAGCATCATTTAAGAAAAAAAAAAACATAAAGACAAAACGGCTCTGGCAAATCTCTGACCTTGGAAGATAAAAGATAGTAGTTCAGTCACATAATCAGCATGTGTTCGTCGTTTCTTTAGTGCTAATATTAAAAACTTAACAAACAAAAAAATGTTATAAACTTAATTATACCTATATATAATAACAGTTTCAGTTACTTTACTCCGTTCATCTTTTGTTTTCTTTTTCTTCGATTCTCAAATCAATAAATATTTATAAGGTGGTCTTGTGCAGAGGTTACATGCATTTTGTATTGAAAAACCAAACTTTACTTCCCGAGAAACTTTTTGACAATCAAGAAGATCGTTTCTACTTCTCTCTGTTCTTCAAAGCTTGAAGCTTTTCCTCTGTTTCTTGGCGTGGAAAGAAAGAGATGGCTATACAAGCTCATTTGAATTTCAACGCTTCCAACGTGAACCAAATCGGGTTCGGTACTGGTGGGTCTGAGTTTTCGTTGATCAACAACAATGGCGGAATCGGGATGGAAGAGTTGTTGTATATGAACAACCAACATACTCTGTTTCATCATCCTCAGAGCTTCTTAAACGTTCATATGGAGAAACAGAGGCAAGAGATCGATCACTTCATCAGAATACAGGTTCATAATATCAAAATCATCTAACCGTAAAAAGATTTGATGTTGGCACTGATAAAATTTTAACCTTTTGGCAGAGCGAGAGGTTGAGATACGTGTTGCAAGAACAGAGGAAGCAAGAGATGGAGACGTTACTGAGGAAGATGGAGACAAAAGCTTTGGTTTTGATGACGCACAAGGAAGAAGAGATGTCGAAAGCATTGAGCAAGAACTTGGAGCTCGAAGATCTGTTGAGGAGAATGGAGATGGAGAATCAAACGTGGCAGAGGATGGCTCGGGAGAACGAAGCAATGGTCGCAACGCTTAACTCGACGCTAGAACAGGTTCGAGAGAGAGCCGTGACGTGTCACGACGGCGAAGAGGCGGTGGTGGAGGATGAAGGGTCGTGCTGCGGAGGTGATGATAGTTTTCCGGCGAAGAAGATGAGTGGTTCTTGTTTGAATTGTGGGTCTTGTGGAGAGACGAGAGTGTTGTTTCTGCCGTGTAGGCATCTCTGTAGCTGCACGGGTTGCGAGGCTGGCCTTGTTCTTTGTCCGATCTGTAGCACTCCCAAGAAGAATATAATCGAGGCCTTTATTTTCTAGGGGAAAACTGTTTTTCCCGAGAAAATTGGTGTGTAATCGGTGGAGAAGCCTTTTAGTCCGGTGAACGGAGAGATTTTTACATCGGGGAGATGATGTGGCAGGGTAAAAGGGAAAGTTAGACTAGCAGCCAAATTAAGAATAGGAAAAAGGTTATCAAGAAGTAAATTTCTGATTAGGGTTTATTTTTTCTTTCTTTTTTTATTTCTTTCTTTTGCATCCAATGGAATGTAGAATCCAGCTGGATTTTTTTATGAACATAATCCATATATTTCTCTTCTATTTAATGTGATTTATTTTGTTTCATTGATTAACCAAATTTTCACAATATTACTATTTATTTTTCCTACTAATATTTTCTTAACGTTTGTCTGATTTTCCACATAATTATCATCCAACACGTATTCAGTTTATTAAAATATTTAATATTGTAATCAGCCATTTAAAATAGATTTTACTGTTTTTTTGTGAAACCAACAAAAGAACTAAAACAAATTAATTTCCAGTAAAAAAAATAGAGAAAAGAGGTGGGAGTAGAGTCCGTAGACACGCGTAATGGAAAAAGCTGGAGGTATTATTGGGTTCCTCAATAATCAATACACTATATAGTACAGTGACAAGATTTCACAGGCGAGAGTAGTGGAGAATCACAATTTGCCCTGCCATAGGACTGACCGAGTTCTCGCGCATCCCTAAACAGAAACATGTTTCATTGAACCACTTGAGCCTTCTTCTCGATCTTTGTTTGGACAGATCTGTGCTACCTATGTTTTTCTTTCTAGATCCTCCCTAATACCCTATTACATAACATAATCTAGTTATAATGTATATGCTGTACTATTATATGAATCACCATTCTCAATTTGTCAATAAATAAAATAAATAACGTAATACTGTATAAGACTTAGACTACTATCAATTTATTTTTACTCTTCAAAGTTTTCCAATAGACACGCAAATTAGATATCTTGTGCATGATTACTTGCTGGATTAACTTGCAACACCTATGTTCATGTATGCTACGTTATTAGCCATGGATTTTTGGTTATTAGAATTTCAGTGTTTCAAATGCAAATTTACTTGCATGTACGTACTATTATGTTTTAAAATTCATTGAGAGATAGTTTATTGCTTTAAAAGATTCTTCAGTTTGTGTATATATGTATATCTTACTAGTTAGTAACTTTTAGCTTGAAAATCGTCGAGTAAAATTAACTTAAAAACAACTAAACTATAGAGAGCTCCAGCGGCCCTTGATCTAGGGTTGAATTGAAACAGATCATTGTTTTAACCATGTAGTTTGTAGGGTGTTTCGTGTCATGAGCTCTTTGAAAATATAGTTATCGATTAGAGTCTTCTATGGGCAAGGCCCAAATTAGCCTTTTTAGACTCTATTTATTGAAAAGCTACAAACCTAGCGAAGATTTATAATCCCATTTCATCAACTTTTGGTGTTGGTTTTACTTTTCCTCAAAGCTCATAGAAACAAGTGTTTAATAATGAATCGACATACGTGCCGGCCCATCAGTTTCCACAGTTGTTGTTAGACGAGTTCAATTACAGCATCCACTTGTTGGTGTTGTTCTAAATAAAGTTCTGCTACGACTTCTTCTTGACAAATGACAACATGGGAGCACAACATTTTCAGTGCATCTATATTCTCTAGTCAGTAGATAATATGTAATACAAAGAAGAAAAATTAACGTCTGTATATTTCCATCCAAGAATACTCTTTGTCTTTGTTGCATTTATACAAAAGTCAAAAGTTGACTACTTCTAACTTAACCAGAGCTAAAGCAAGTCTTTTAGCTATAGCTTGATTTGATAAAAAAAAAAAAAACTATAGCTTGATTAAAGTACTTGTATCCATCCGCACACGCAATCAAAAATTCAAAATACATCCCTCCACCACTCTATTAAACCTATAATTCAATATTTAATCCCTCGATCATTTCAAAGTAAACTAGCTATTTTTAATGTGCGTGTTGCCTTTGTTCAGCCTACTTTTGTTTTTTTTTTTATAAAAAGAAGTATTATAGCTGCTGAACTCTTCGTATTGTATAACATACGTGTTGTTTGTTATGGTCATAAAAATAATAATTCTTAAAACCAATGACATGTGCGGCCGAAGTGTGCCCACTGCTCGTATAGTAGCAAATAAAAAAGTAGATTTTGGAAAATAAAAGAAACTGAGGTATTGTTTTGCAATTATCCACAACGTTAATGTTATAGATAGTGATTATGCTCACGTATTTCATATAGGCCACGTAGAAGCCTTTATAAGCTCATAAAACATTTTGATTATTGGCTTACGACTGCACCACTATATGGTACGCCACGCAAGTACGTATATACACATAAACATCAAATTAGATATCTTAGTGGATATCTTATTAAAAATAATTGAGATTGTAAGTTGGATAATTACGAACTGTATGTAGGTAGGTAAAATCATATATGATGACCACTAGTGAAGGAAGGAAGAAAACGTGGTTGCGTCGTGGATTCCATATCGTCTTGCTTTACTTTTTCTTTGGTTAGGCGAGATATTTGACATTTCCAAGTTCCAACAAAAATATATGTATACCACCATACACTTTTTTTTCACCATCATTTATTGGTCTGACCAAGTAAATTACATATGATGGAATGGGCTACTACTAGACCATGGTTTTGGAACTTTATGATAATACATTCGATCACTATAAGGAAAGTGCTCGTTTTATTTTATATAATAAAGTTAGATCACTATATATGTATAGTATGCTTTTGCATAATTGTGCATTGGCCTGGCTGAAAGTAAATTACATATGATGGAATAATGGGCTAGACCATGAGGCTCGATCACTACATCAAAATGCTCCTCTTTTTATATAATAAAGATAAATCTAACTTTGCCATAAGTTAAAAAAAAAATAATGTAAGCATATATGTTAGGTAAAGTCAGCTTTCTAACATTGGAATTGTCGACTAGGTTTACTTCCTAAACTATACGAATATTCGAAATTAAAATAGTATTAAGTCTATAGATTGTTCTGCAATTCCGTGATTTATTTCCCCCAAAAATCCGATTTTACATTTTTAACGAAATAAAAATAGAAATAAAAATAATTACTTTTTTTTAATTTTTTGGAAAGTCGTATATCCATTTAAACAGAAGCACACGTACTCGCTCAAAAATTTTGAGACTCTCTTTTTTACCTCGGAGCTTTGTCTGCCATGGAGAGGCTTCTGCAACCACCGTCTTCCTCCACGGTTTCCTCTCCCAAATTCCCGTCGAGGGCTTCTTCTCCTTCCCTTCCTCGTCTCCGCTCGTCGAGTCTCGGCTTCGTCTCTACTTACCGCCCCAAGTCACGCCGAGTCAGCTCAATTTCCTGTGAGAGTTTCCAGAACCAATCGGCTAAGGGATCTAATCTAGCTATCAATTCATTGAGTGGGCCTCTCTCTTCGTCTCCCGGAGCTGGAGAATTGAAACCTAATCCTGGATCTCTGCAAAGGATTGTGGAGGCAGTTTCTGAGAAACGAAAGGTTTGAACTTTTAAGGTTTATTGTGATTTAGGGTTTAAGGGTTTGATCTGATTCGTTGTGAGATAAAGATAGGAATTGAAATTGGAAAATAGTTAACTTTTAGTTAGAAGATTCCAAGAAATTTTGAAAAGCTCCAATTTTGTAGGGTTTTTGTATGATTGGGATCCAAGAATCATGGAATCAGGTTCTCGTTAGGTTTTAGGATTCTGGTACTCCAAAGGTTTAGACTTTGAATTTCATTTCATTTTTATAGGTCCAAAGGTTGAGACTTTGTAAGTATTTGATAAGGGCAGTGTGTGTGTGTGTTACATAGTGATTTGTGTGTGTGTTACATTGTAATCTTGTAGGGTTATGTATGTTTGGAATCCAAGAATCATGGAATCAGGTTCTCGTTAGTTTTAGGATTCTTCAACTCCAAAGGTTGAGACTTTGTAATTCATTTCATTTCAAATAGGTTCAAAGGTTGAGACTTTGTAACTGTTTTGATAAGGGAAGTGTGTTGTTAACGCTTCTCTTAACTTGTTAGGTCTGTGTGTTCTGCGTTGTGTTTTTCCCCTGTCCTTTTATGATACTAATATGTGTTTCTTTGCAGACGTTATCTACTGGAACGGTTATATTTATCTCTGCAGTAGCTGCGCTTCTGCTTAACCCTCTCCTAGCACCACCAGCTTTCGCCAGCTTCCAAACTGCTGCTAAAACCGGATGGCTAACAAGTGCCTGGACTGGTTTCCTTGCCGGTTGCTTACATACTCTCTCAGGACCTGATCACCTCGCTGCTCTAGCTCCGCTTTCAATCGGACGCACGAGAATGGAGAGTGCTGCTGTTGGAGCTCTCTGGGGATGTGGGCACGACGCTGGTCAAGTCATCTTCGGTTTACTCTTTCTGCTACTCAAAGACCGGCTCCACATCGAGGTGTTGCAGACTTGGGGTACAAGAATCGTGGGGTTGACGCTCGTCATCATCGGTGTTATGGGAATCAAAGAAGCTTCGGAAGCTCCAGAGCCTTGTGTGGCCTTGGAAACAGACATGAGCGGCATGGTGCCAGCAGAGAAAGAAGCCTTGTCGCCGCCTAAAAAGAAGAAAATAGGGTTTGCTACGTTTGCAACTGGAGTGGTTCATGGGTTACAACCAGATGCGTTGATGATTGTTTTGCCTGCGTTAGCTCTGCCGTCTCGGTTAGCCGGGTCTGCTTTTCTGTTAATGTTTCTGGTTGGAACGGTTGTGGCGATGGGAAGCTACACAGCGTTTATAGGGTCTTGTAGTGAGGCATTAAAAGAAAAGGTGCCAAGAATCACAGAGAAGCTAACTTGGATTTCGTCTCTGGTTGCTATTGGTCTTGGATTGGGAATTGTCATCAGCCCTTTCTTTGGGTTTAGCCTCTACTGAGAAAGTTTAAGCTTCAAAAAGTGAGACGAGTTGAAATATTTGTAGCTCTACAAGTTTTTGGTCGGTCCATTCAATCTACTAGTTGCTTGTACGAACAAAGTATCTTGCCTTTGAACTCTGCTCAGAGAAGACTATTTCATGATTATTTTTCTACTTTTAAGACAAGTTTGATTTTTGGTTTGTATTATCAAACAAGTGGATGCAAGTGTAGTAACCTTTTTTCTCTCTTTATTATCAATTAACAATGTATTATTTTCTCTTATTATCATGTGTTACAGTTAATAACAACCCTTGAGACTCTTGACTTTGATACAACCTTTCTCAAATGTGGCCAATTCAGCAGCACATATACAACAACTCTAAAAGTCTCTAGACCCACACAAATGACCTAAAGATTCTATGGCCTTTGTTGTCTTTATCGTTCATACTTGCTCTGCCCTTTTCTCCAAAAACATGTGTTAATAGGAGGACTCTTGTTGGCAGTTCTTTGACCATAGGTTTTTACGTTTGAGTTTGTTATAAATCTAGATTGTAGACGTTTGTCAAGCTTTTATCAAACAACACCGATTATTATATATCTTTGATGTACTGTTCTGATAAACATGAGACCAGTCTAAAGTCACAACACAGAAGGTTTAATATTACAACAGAGCACATAATTAAGATCCACATGATGAAGATTATATTATGGCATATCTGATCTCTTCCCCCTCTTCTTTCCATTTTTTTTTTCTCTCTGCCTATTGGAACCACACAACGACCAATCAAGAATCCTCACTCACTCATCTTAGATGCTTGGTCTCACGTTCAGGCGGCTTGCCAGCTTCTGTCCTAGCGACTTGTCAGCCTGTTTTCACAAAATAGCAGTGTCAAAATGTTACAAACTTTCACAACGTAACTGTTGAGGCTTCAGAGGATCAGACAATGATAGCAGAAGATATTTCTAGATCATATTATACCTGAGACCAGTAAGAGATCCAGATGCTTCGGATTTCATGTGTGATGCGAGGGTCTGATAAAGCTTCAATCCATCTACGGATAAATCGTTCTTGCCTGAAGTTAAAAATCAAACCATTAAACATGAAGAACTTTTTCGATGCATTGTGTATCAGAAAACAAACAAACAATGAGCTGATACCTCTCTGGTGTGAAGGAACGGTATCTCTCTCCAGGCTCCTTGAAGTTGTTCTCCTTCTCAATAATACACTGCAAAAACATACATCAAACTTTCAGATCATATGTGCCTTTTTATTTGTGTGAACAATCCTTAGGAACTAAAACAGAGTTGAAACACAGTCATAAGTTGATTACTGACCCTCTCACGTTTTCCAGAGCAGACTGCAGGTGGAGTTGGATACTTCTCAGCATGACGAACCGGGTCATACCTCGATGGGAAGTAGTTCACCTAATATCAACATCATTTCATAAGATAATGTTCTTGTTTCATCTTCAATATAAAGATACATTCATCATATTACATACCTCCTCGTCCCTGTGCATGAAGTTCATGAACCCATCATGATGATTATTATGGTGAGCACATTTAGGAGCATTAACCGGTAGCTGAAGATAATTAGGTCCAAGACGGTATCTCTGAGTATCAGCATAAGAGAAGACACGAGTCTGAAGCATCTTATCATCAGAGTAGTGTATCCCCGGAACAATGATAGCAGGACAGAAAGCAAGCTGCTCATTCTCCGCAAAGAAGTTATCAATGTTCTTGTTCAACACCATACGCCCAACGGGCTGAAGAGGCAATATATCCTCAGGCCAGGTCTTGGTCACATCAAGAGGATCAAAATCAAACTTATCCTCATCAGCAGGATCAATTATCTGAATAAAAAGCTTCCACTCAGGGTAGTTCCCAGCAGCAATAGAGTCATAAAGATCCTGAGTAGCGTGACTATGGTTGGTTCCTCCTACACGGACTGCATCTTCTTCTAATAGAGACTTGACTCCACAAGTTGGTTTCCAGTGGAACTTCACGTAGTGAGCTTTGCCTGATTTGTTGATGAGCATGTATGTGTTGACACCTGAGCCTTCCATGTGTCTGTAGTCTTGAGGGATACCAATGTCATCAAAGAGGAAAGTGAACATGTTGAGGCTCTCAGGGTGGTGTGAGAAGAAGTCAAGGACTCTCCAATTCTCTTGGATGTGAGATTTAGGGTTTGGTTTGAGGGCGTGGACCATGTCAGGGAACTTCATACCGTCTCGGATGAAGAAGACAGGGAAGTTGTTTCCTACTAGATCAAAGTTTCCCTGCAAGCAAAGGATGGATCATTTGTATTTTATTATTTTTTGAAGCTAACACTTTGTAGTTTGTACCTCTCTGGTGTAGAACTTGACTGCGAAGCCACGAGGGTCTCTCAAGGTCTCGGGACTTCCACGCTCGTGGATGACGGTGGAGAAGCGAACAATGAGTGGAGTTTGAACGCCGGGAGCTCTGAGGAAGTCGGCACATGTGAGGTGGGAGATGTCATGAGTGACCTCGAAGAAGCCTTTAGCACTTGCTCCTCTAGCGTGAACCACACGCTCTGGTATACGCTCCCTGTCGAAGTTGGCTAGCTTCTCGACGAGATGGTAATCCTCAAGGAGGATGGGACCTCTAGGTCCAACGGTCATGGAGGAGTTGTTGTTCCATACAGGAGCACCAGAGTTTGTGGTGAAGAATGGTGAGTTGTAAGAACTCGCTGGCCGATACTGCAATCATCAAAAATCAACCAATGATTCGAAATAATAATCAACTCAACGAGAATCACAAGTCAAATATAAATGAATCTTCTTAAGAAGTTGAAGAAATCAAGAAAGTCAAAACATCTACATCGACACCAATATATAGAGCAGTTCTAAAGAGACTAAGAATCCAAAACTCACTCACGGTCACTTGTGCAATACAAAAGCTAAAGCAACGTTTCTAACGACGGCGAACACATAAAAGAGGAACATGTGACCAGACAAAAGGGAGAAGAGTTGTTACCTTGTAAGGATCCATTGTAGATGAGAGACTGAGAGAGAGAGAGAGTTTTTGAGAGATTTAATAAGACAAGGCGGAGATGGTGATGATCTGATGATGATAATTATAATATTTGCTTCTCTTATTTATAGATGGCGTGTGTCTCACTTTGCGCTTTAAAGCCTTTTTCTCTCTTTTTTTATTTTTTTTTGCTCAAATCTTTTCTTTTATTTTGCGGGGGAATTTTTAAAGGTTATATCGTTTTCTCTCATTTTCTGATAAAATTTTTGGAAATCATCAAATCAAATAAACTGGGGAACCTCACGAGATTGATATTCAACTATCTATTATTTTTGAAAGAATAATTATAGATTCTTATAGTGTTACAAAAAAAAAGGTCTCTTGTAGGAATATTTTAGCTACAATAAAATGATTGAGGCAATTGTTATTCAGTAATGGACTAATGTATATAGCTCATATTAATCAACGTAGTTGTATTAATTTGATCTCGATACAGATGAATACAATTTTGATTCTCACGTTTTCAAGTTTAACGTGATACCCTTTTTAAAAAATGTGGATTAATGTTTAATAAAGTCAACTCCTCAAAACAGAAGATAACGTATCTTACAATTTAAGCTATCCTATGCTTATTAATCGTGGATGAGTGAATACTGGCATAGTTTTTTTCTGAAATTAACCAATTATATCATTTATTTAAATTTAAATTCATTTAATTAACGTCTAGTTTTTTTTTAACTTTATATCTTTGGCTGTGGTATAACACGTACTATATACTACAATGTCATCCGAATTTACATTCCCAATACAAAATTAAGATAAGCTGAACCCCGGGATGGATGGATGATTGTCAAAAATCTATTTTGTATATGCTGGTAGGAAGACAAAACAAAATAAATATTATGAGGACGTCACGGAGTTGCGGTTCCTTATCCGGTTCTTTTGGCCTTTTATCAGAAACCTTATTATATTAAGTGGTTTAGTATGTTTTTGATGACGTGGATGATTCTTTTGGGTTCCACGTGTGCTTGGTCAATGTGAACACTATAGGCAGGAGAATATGCCCTCTTGAATTGATTTATTGTATCACGTTTCGGCCCTTGGGATATGTGGTGAGATGAGGTTATCAACTTCCGAGTGGAACCTTCTTGTTCTTTTTCTTTCATATGGTTATGTGACTTTGGGACGGCATAGACTTCAAATTTATCAAATGGGCTACAAATAGATAGTTATATAAGTCAATTATGAGTAGACTAAGGCCCAAAATGTTAGAAATGCAATGTCGCTTAAACCACCGAATTAAAACGGCAGCAACGCAAAAGGTAAAAGGATATGGGCCGAAATATCTATCTAGCCCTAACTACTAAATTATACGCTTTTACAATTACTAGATGCATAGTCGGATACGTTTTTTATGTG
Organism: Eruca vesicaria subsp. sativa; assembly: GCA_932364175.1. NCBI lineage: Eukaryota > Viridiplantae > Streptophyta > Magnoliopsida > Brassicales > Brassicaceae > Eruca > Eruca vesicaria. Next base: position 450,612 of record CAKOAT010486265.1, read on the forward strand.
CTGTGTAGTTTTGTATATGAGACTTTGCTATTTCTTTTTAACATTCGTTTATCAGACTTATCTATAATAGTCATGAATGAAACATTAGAAGTCACACAACTTGATTAGTCTGATAAAAGAATAAACATCGAATTCATATAGGTTTATATTTTCATATTTTATCTTCGTAGTGATTTTATCAAGCACTCCATTTATTAGTGATTTTATCGAGCATTACTGTTATTAGTGCTTTCATGTAAAAATAAAATAAATTAATGGAGACAAGACAAAAAAAGACATGTGTTTATTAGTGTAATTTTCTTTCTGAAATTATGTTGTATATATATATATATTTTTTAATTGTGATGTATATGAGATTTATGACCGATCTAAATGGTTCGGGATAAATATTTATTATTGAAAAATATGTTTCTATTTTATTTGATGATTATAACTGAATTGAAATGATATTGGAGGTTAGAACATGATAACCTTTCTTATAAAAGTATCTAAGATGGTCTCATAAAGTTTTAAATTCTTAATCCATTTTGTATCCCAACAACCAGAATAAAAAATCATTCTGAATCTTCCTAAGTTTTTAGGTATCCCAAAAAACCAAAATTAAAAAAAAAAAATTACATGCAAGCACTGCGTTTCGAACCTGCGAACTTGCGGTACTAACTTCTCATCACCAACTTACACCACTGGGCTATTTTATCACTCATCATTAACATTCAATCTTACAAAATCTTATACGTTTTTGTTTTCCCTAATAACACGCGCGGGGTCCGCCAACTTGTTGACGTAGACACGCTGGGGAACCTCAAAAATGAACTATTATTATATAGATTTCCCATTTTCATGGGATCATTAGATGTATAATCTTGGTTTAATTCGGCTTTCTCGAATCTTCTAACGAAAAGTAAAGTGAGAAGATTATTGGTAAGAGTTTTCCACAGGTGGTTTGATAATTGAATCAAGCTCAGGATCATTTAGACCGCTAGTGTTGTCTGAAAACAGCTGATTTGTTATTTGAGAGTATCAATTATACTCCTGAGCTTTATGCTGTTTTGTAAAATGGATAGGCAACCGTCAGTCCTCGTCGTTAACTGGTTTTACAAGCTGTAGTAGCCTCTAATTATAGACTTTATTCGTCTCCTTCACAAGATTCACGTTGTCTCGCTTGGTCCAGGTTCTTCGAAAAGAAAAAGGATACAAAGACTTTTTTAGTTCCTCTGTCGATTCAGGCTTTTTCTCCACCTCCAAAAGTTATTGGTAGAAGCTTGTAGACGTTTCATTTGCTCAACTTAAATTCCCTTTGTCATAGGCAACATTTTTTTATTTGTTTGTTAAGTAACTATAACAAAATAATTGAAGAAAACAACAGATAATCTAAAATATTGAGGAACACCCCAGTTTATTAGGACCTGTAACTTTATTTATACATACAGTTAATCTAAAAGTGGTAACTAAGGTAGACACACCATTTGAAATGATGTTTTATTATATGAAAACTCTTAGCGCAAATGAATTATAGATGCAATATTGTAACTTGTAAGAGTGGTCTGGGTCGATGATGTTCTATGTTCTCGTTGGTGTAAATATACGAAAAAACAAGAATAGATAAGCCAGCTTCATACACATAACACATGAGTAACAAATACCTATCAAACGACAAGAAAACTATTTAGAGAAATAGTGCTTGCTAAAGTACATTATGGCAATGAATGGTGTTAGCGGAACGGGACGGTTTTGTAACAGTGAATCAAAAAACGCACTATTAACACCAATCATGTATTTGCTTTCTTCTTTAGCGTTTTTGTCCAAAATTTATAAAATACCGCGCACAATTTTCCATACCTCACAAAGAAGAATACACACTTGAAAACTGCACACGCACACAAATAGGTGCGTTTCTTTTAATAACGCATGCATCTGTATTTTTTTAATAAGTCTTTTGTATAATTTTTAGTATAGTTTAACGATCAAAGGTGAATGGATGTTAATCCATCAGACATTACGAAAACAAATACACGTATACCATATATATCATAACTCTATTGTGAGAAAATTATTTTCTATAAAATTATTTATAAAATAATTATTTTAACAACAATTAGTAAACAGTAGTACTATATTGCACGTTGTTGATTCCATGTAAATATATGTTGACATTGCTGCTGTTACATTACGTGTGATTAATTATACACTTGTTCAAAATTTTATATATATCTAAAAACTATAAATTATTTTTAGTTATGTTTTATTTTAAATAATATTTGGTAATTAAATTAATAAATAATAAAATATTACAAATTTAACACAAAAGAAAGAATTTTAATTTGACACTATATTTCTTATTAATATATTTAGTTTACATTAGTTAATTAGATTATATATTTCACAATTTTCATTATTATTAAAAATAAAATTTGTTTAATACCACAAATACATTTTCACCAATCAAACACAATTCCGCACCGCTAATTTTAACAAAACCGCACTTATCCCGCAAACCGCACGAACCGCAGTTGAACCGTCCCACACTTTAATTCCGTCCCGCTTATATTATCAATTCCGCGGTTACCATTCGGACCCTATGTGTCAAACAGTAATTGAACCACTATAAGCATGGGTAAATTCTCCAAGCAATAATTTACGATTTGTTCAAAAGTTGTTTACGTTATAACTTAAAAGTAGTGGGCGTTAGATGTGAATTAAAAACAAAAATTCTGGAAAAAAAAACAGATGTTCGAATCAATCTAGACGTTACCCGATATAATGCACGTGGCATGATATGGGTGGATAAAAGGAAGAGATCTGACCTGTCTTTTACCCAACTAATGTGGAAATAGTGAGTGGAAGGCTTGAAGATAAATACTGGCAAGCAAAGTTGCCCTTGTGGTAGGTCCATTTCCTTGGACTCAAATAATTAGTGTTAAACTATTACGAAGTTTAATTAATTGATGTTCGTCAAGATGTATAATAATAATATCAAGCTCTTTCTTTCTGCATGAAAAAACAAACTAAAATGATATGCAGCGAAATAATGTATATGAAAAAAGAAAAAGTGTAATGATATGAATATATGAGATGACTCGTTCTCACATGCAATGATATCCAGGCCCGTCTCGAATAAAAATTGGGCTCTGGGCTAAAACAGATTTATGTAACATTTATCTATGTAAAATTTTTTTTTTAAAAACAATGGGCCCTAATTTAAGCTAAAAAAACTCAAAATTTAGAATGGGCCCTGTGCAAATGCAACTTCAGCACATGGCCAAAGATGGCCCTGATGATATCCAACCTCTTCTGCACCACGGAGATTTGAATCAGGCAGGGATTATATTAGAATGCCTAACCACCCGTTGATTATCTGTTTGTCTAAATTATATATATTTTATATGTATATATCTAGATAGAGATGCCAGGCATCTTTGGCTTGATCAATTTCAAGTTTTCTTTTTGGTGTAAATCAATTTCAAGTTGAGTATATAAATACAGGTTACACAAAAAAAAAGAGAGTATAAATACAGAAAATGAGTCAGGCCTATCATACTATTAATTGATTATATAAATTACGTAAAATATGTTTAAGCTTACTTAATTTTTGAAATATAATTTCGTTATAAGAAAACGCATACATTCATGAAAAAAGGACGAAAATGATAATCAGTTTCCATGATTGCACAGCGACCTGGCATTTTATGTCGCAAAGACAGATAATTTCAAATTAAATATTTCTTATGTACTATATTCCTGCACGATAAATATTAATGAAAGTTATCCATGTATCATAGAAAGGAAAAGTATTTCCATTACATGTTTAATATATCATTCACATTTGCGTAAAAGTTAAGAATTAATAATTGAAAGTGATTAGGTAATAATTTAATAATGGATGTTATACAAAGAAAGTTTGATCAGGGCTGGAAGGATAAGGACAAATGTTGTATTCACATATATAAATCGAAAGCAGAGGAGTATAGTACTATCATATTGTATACTTTTGGCGACAGAATTAATAATTGATATTACTTTAGATTTTTTGTCAAATAAAATGAAAATCTACTTGGTTTTTGGACTCAAAGCGGACCAAAACGATGATATATACTGATTACTACGAGCTTCTTCTTTCGTGAGCATTTCGTAGTATCCGTTATTCCCTCTCTAACTCGAGGGAAGTTGCTAATTCTTGCTCTAATGATTTGTGTTTATGCAATCTTTAGTTCTAATCACCATGGACGAATAAATACATATAGCACACAAAATAACCCACTTAAGCTTAATGTAAAAGCAGTCCATGATAATTTGCAAGTAATGATTTTCATCTGGGCAGAAAGTCTGGTAGGTTTCGAATTTTAGACATGATTTTCAAGTTTAACATATAGACATGTTCCTTGAGACTTTTTGGAAAGCATTTGAACAGATTTCTTAGCAAAAAAAAAAAGTTGGACAAATTTCGTTAGAATCTTAATCAGCATATGGAATATAAGCATCTACTAGTGATTTAAAAAAAAAAATTATATGATCTTTATCTTTACAAAGTTTGTCAAAGGTGCAACGCACCATCAATTAAATTCAGTTTCCCTCTTTTCCTGGCTCTGATAAATGATTCTTATAACTACTACTGATAATGTCTTCCTATACTATTTAACATTTAACTAAAAAAATCTCTTCTCGTATTATTCGTATTTTGCATGGTAGATTAGATCATTAGATGGCTGGCTAAATCTTAATCAGTTGGAAAATTAGTAATTGACCTAAACATACGTAACATGGTAAATAAGAAAATATAAAAGGAAAGTTGCCAAAAAAAAGGATTGGGAAAAGAGACAAAGATATCGATATAACCGTTGAGAACGTTGAGCAAAAAGAGTTGGATGACAGGCTGACGAGAAAACCTTACACCTCATTTCTATCATTAACCCTCACATGGCTTGCCTGTCCATCTGGATCCCACCACCTTCAACTCTTTTTTTATCTCCAAAATTTTCTAATAATTTAACTAAAAATAATAACATTTCTAATCCATAAGACTATTTTTATGTTAAAACAACATTATTTTAATATAATTTCAGCATTAAAAATAAATTTATCTCTAATCACAACACTAAACTTAACATTAAAAAATATTTTATAATATTATATGTATTTATATTTTTATTTGTTATTTATTTAACTGTGTAATTTATTAATAAAATAAGTGAATAGTATTTTAGTAGGATGAATACTGTTTTAGGGTGGTGAATAATATTATACCAAATTTTATATAGTATTATATTAAAATAATGTGAAATTTAGTTTTGGGTTGTAAAATATTTTGTGTTAAAATCACATGTTAGGTTGGAGACAAAACCACAAAATACATGGCTTTATTACTATCTCGCATTTTGTTTTATACATTATTTACTGTTAAAATTATTAACAATTCGAGAGCAGCAGAAGATTTTTTTTTTTGACTTAAGCAGCAGAAGATTTTGTCCATGCACGTAGAGCCCACCTCTGATTGTGCCTTGTTTGTGAATTAATGATCTTATGCATTGTTTGTGAATTAACTTCGTAAAAAAAAATGTTCTAATAAGACACAAAATTAGTTTAATTTTTAGTTTCTTACTCCTACAATGTTATTACTAATAGTTTACATGTAATCAACTAGCATTCATATTCCCGAAAACTCAAGAAGCTTTCCACTAACTCACCATTAGTACAAGCAATGTTCTAAAAATCGGTCTAGGCGCCGACTAGGCGTCCGCCTAAGCGGCAAATCCCCTCTCACCAAAACGATTTTCTTAAAATCCGATTTATACAATTCAAGTCAGTTTAAACCATGTTAAATCGGTTTAAATTACTCTAAAACAGTTATAATTAGTTTAAATTAGTATAATTTTTTAAATTAAGTAATAATTTAGGAAATAATAATAAATTTGTGTAATTTATTTTATTTTGTATATCGGATTTTGATAATTTATTAAAATAAAATTATAATTAAACCAAAAAACTTAAATCGCTTATATAAATGTAAAATATATATAAAATAAATCAATAATTCGTTAACGCCTAATTCCTGCTTAAGCCCCGAATAATTCGCCTAGGCGTTATTCTTCTATAGAACGCCTAGTTTTCGCCTAGCGATTTTTAGAACATTGAGTACGAGTAATGATAATCAGCAGAGTTGTTTAGATTTAAATACATTTCTTAAAAACATACAACCGCAATACCGAAACTACCCTCGACTTATCCATGGAGCACTGCAAGATTCTTTTTTTCTCTTTTAAAAGGCAGAGGAGAGACACTGTCGTCTTCACAAACACCGCTACTCACACAATTCAGACAAAACTCCATAGCTGTCTAAACAGAGAGAGAAACAAAAAAAGATGTCGAAAGAAGTGAGCGAAGAGGGACAAACACACAGCCATGGAAAAGACTACGTTGACCCTCCACCAGCTCCCCTTCTCGACATGGGAGAGCTCAAGTCTTGGTCTTTCTACAGAGCTCTCATCGCCGAGTTCATCGCCACTCTCCTCTTCCTCTACGTCACTATAGCCACCGTCATCGGCCACAAGAAGCAAACCGGTCCTTGTGACGGCGTTGGTTTACTCGGTATCGCTTGGGCTTTCGGTGGTATGATCTTCGTCCTCGTGTACTGCACCGCTGGTATCTCTGGTAAGTGTTAAAGACTCAACCTTTACGTCTCCTTAGCTCTTTAACTCTGTTACTAATCTTGTTCTTTCTTTTTTCAGGTGGTCACATTAACCCAGCTGTGACTTTTGGTCTGTTCTTGGCACGTAAGGTCTCTTTGGTGAGAGCTGTTGGGTACATGATAGCTCAGTGTCTTGGAGCCATTTGTGGTGTTGGTTTCGTGAAAGCTTTCATGAAGACTCCTTACAACACTCTCGGTGGCGGAGCTAACACTGTAGCTCCTGGTTACAGCACCGGAACTGCTCTAGGAGCTGAGATTATTGGGACTTTCGTCCTTGTTTACACTGTCTTCTCTGCTACTGACCCTAAGAGAAGCGCTCGTGACTCTCACATCCCCGTAAGTGTTCTGTTTCTGATAAAGCTTAGATCTTTAAGGGCTTTATGGTAAAGTTTGGTATAAAACTCAAATGGGCATGTCTGTGTAGATTCTGTTAATGTTTGAATCTGTGTAAAAGGTTTTAATATTAATCTGGTAATTGTCTGAAAGGGGTAATCTGAATAAAGTTTGAATCTTTTGTGGTAAATAATGATTTATTTTAGTCTCAAGTGGGTTTGTGTAGTGAAGATTCTGATAAAGTTTGAAACTTTATTGTTTTTGGTTTCTGAATAGGTTTTGGCTCCACTTCCAATTGGATTTGCTGTGTTCATGGTGCATTTGGCTACAATCCCCATTACTGGAACTGGAATTAACCCAGCGAGAAGCTTTGGTGCTGCTGTTATCTACAACAACGAGAAGGCATGGGATGACCATGTAAGTCTTTTAGCCTTATCTCATACATCATCACCACCGTTTTGTCTAATGTTGACTAATTGAATGTTTGGTGATAATATCTTGTGCAGTGGATCTTCTGGGTTGGACCGTTCGTGGGAGCATTAGCAGCAGCAGCTTACCATCAATACATTTTGAGAGCTGCAGCAGTTAAGGCCTTGGCCTCATTCCGAAGCAGTGCAACCAACTGATGAATGTGAAGAAACAACTTTAAAGATTTGGGATGCTTTTATTTGTCGCTTTATTTGTGTGTTAATGGTGGATTGATGATTATGTTAATTATGAAATGGGTGTAAGATTTTTTCTTCTTTTGTTTTTCGACCCACTTTGTTAGCTTTTCAATTTGTAGTTTAGTTTGGTGTGTCTTGTGAATCATTTTCCTTTGCTAGTTATATCCTTTTCTCTCTACATCCAGTTCTAAACATTATATAATCGTTCCAAGTTTAAAACCTATATTGTCTTCACAAATTTTGAAAAGATTGTTATATTATAAGCGTCGAAAGAAAATATAATTTCGGCTGAACCATGGCATGGTGTGGGAGAGGTATGGTGGGTCTTCGATTTCAATATCCTCTGGTCGTCTTCTCGATAGTTCCACCGAAATTGGATTCCATTTTACCATGATTAACTTTTTCGATAATTGACAAAAGCTAAGAAAAAAGCCATTTTTCCTGGTTCTTCTTTTTACTAGTTATATATTCCCCGCGCAAGCGCGGAGCCAGGATCATTATGTTTACGTGTATTTTTTTCGATTGTTGGTTTAGTGGATTCTTCTAATGACACCAATTAATAATGAAATGGAAAATTTCATGTTTTTATATCGTAGGTCAAAACTTGATATAATTATATATTTATAGTATTTATATTTGTATTAAACGATTTATCAATATGAAAATAACCTTAATTAAGTTAATATTCGTTGCTTAAGTTTCATTAGATAGGTTTTTATATATGGTTTTTTGTAAGTTTCGGTTTTGTTCATAAATGATGTGGCATTTTTGTCTACGGAGTCATCGACTGTGGGAATTCATTCGCCAAAATCTGGAGTTGGTGGTGAGAAATGTTTTCAATGAAATTATAGTAGTTATTAAAATTTAAGAGAAATTACATATTCATTTAATAAATAACTTACTTAAATTTTGTTGTTTATTTTATTTTATTTCACATACAATTATTTTTGAAAAATATTAGGAATGTGTTAAATATTATTTATATACGAAGTAAGGTTTATAGGAATAGTTAGGATATAATATAGTTTTTAGTGTGTAAAAA
>CAKOAT010486266.1:0-48348 GCA_932364175.1 Eruca vesicaria subsp. sativa
GAACTAAGCCAAGCTGGCTTAGTTCGCCAGCAGGCGAACTAGTCGGGATCGTCTAGTTCGCCTGCTGGCGAACTAAGCCAAGCTGGCTTAGTTCGCCAGCAGGCGAACTAGTCCGGAACCTTCTAGTTCGCCTGCTGGCGAACTAAGCCAGCTTGGCTTAGTTCGCCAGCAGGCGAACTGGTTGCGACTAGTTCGCGTTTTGCGGCGGTTTCGGTTTTTCGCGGTTTTGTAAAACGATTTCTCGAGTTTTATAAAACGATCCTCGAGTTTTATAAAACTATCTTCGAGTTTTATAAAACGGCTTCTCGAGTTTTATAAAACGGTCCTCGAGTTTTATAAAACGATCTTCGAGTTTTATAAAACGATCTTCGAGTTTTATAAAACGGCTTCTCGAGTTTTATAAAACGATCCTCGAGTTTTATAAAACTATCTTCGAGTTTTATAAAACGATCTTCGAGTTTTATAAAACGATCTTCGAGTTTTATAAAACAGCTTCGAGTTTTATAAAATGATCTTCGAGTTTTATAAAACGATCTTCGAGTTTTATAAAACAGCTTCTCGAGTTTTATAAAACGATCTTCGAGTTTTATAAAACGATCTCTCGAGTTTTCTAAAACGATCTTCGAGCTTTTATAAAACGATCTTCGAGTTTTATAAAACGATCTCTCGAGTTTTATAAAACGACCTTTCGAGTTTTATAAAACGATATCTCGAATTTTATAAAACGATCTCTCGAGTTTTATAAAACGACCTTCGAGCTTTGATCTCTCGAGTTTTATAAAATGATCTCTCGAGTTTTATAAAACGACCTTCGAGCTTTGATCTCTCGAGTTTTATAAAATGATTCTCGAGATTCATAAAACTGTTGCGTTTATGTGTTTGCGGAGAATTTTGGCTATTGATTCCGTCGTACCGATTTTGACCCCAACAGTGACTTTTAATAAAAGATCTTGAGCTAATCGCATAGTTTGGCAATGTTCGGTGTTTGTTTAACCGTTGTCGATTTACTCGAGGTTTTACAAGAAAACGTGTCTTTTATGGTTTTTAATAAAAACAGCTCGACTTAATCGTATAGTTTGGCAATGTTCGGTGTTTCGTTTAACCATTGCCATTTTATACGATTTACTCGAGGTTTTACTAAAAACACGTCTTTTACGGGTTTTATCGTAAAACTCAAACGGTAAGGCGGATTGAGAAGAAATGAAAGACGTTACGATCACTGTTCAGAGTACGGTCGAGTCGAGGGGCATAGATGGTTGAACTCAGCTCTCCTGTTGCCGAGCTGGACAGATGTATTCAGATCGCCGACAGACGAGCTGGTTACACGTGTGATCAGCTCGCCCGTTGGTGAGCTGGACAGATGTCTTCAGCTCGCTAACGGGCGAGCTGGACAGATGTGTTCAGCTCGCCAATGGGCGAGCTGGTCACATGTGTGGTCAGCTCGCCCATTGGCCAGCTGGACAGATGTGTTCAGCTGGTCATATGTGTGGTTAGCTCGGTTCTGAAAAATGTGTTTAGCTCGGTTCTGATCTTTTCTTGTTTTCTCGACCCGAGATCCTTGCGGATAATTTAAGGAGAAGTAATCATAGACGTTGATTTCGAGATTACCGTTATTAACCCCAACAGTTAGCCCCCCAGCTCGCAAGTTTAAGGAAAGTTCTTGCGGGTGCGTAGAGTTGTTAATCGGAATCTACGGCTGCGACACCTTTTCTTTTCGTATTGTGGAAAAGTAGGTTGATTATTTTATTGCGGAAAATAGACTCTTCCTATTTTTCGTAAAAGTATGGGATCATTACTTCTTTCTTTCCTCACATATCTTCAATCTTTTAAACTTCCTCCAACTTCTCTCTAGGAAAATTCCTTGTCAAGATGTCGTCTCCCAATGATGATCCATCAAAACCATGATGCATTGGTCACCTACAATCCCACAGCAGGCCAGCAGGACCCTCACATCTCGGAGTTCCTTTCTTTTCAGGAAGAGATGGATGCTGAAGAGGCGGCGAGTCCAGTTCGTGAAATCCCAATGGATTAGATAGATCCTGAAATCATTCCGGGCATATCGGCGAGCGTTTCTACGGAACCTTTGGCGACCACCACCATCAGGCCGTTGAGTTCATCCGCCGTCCCGGCTTCTTCCGAGGCCGAAACAGGCGTGATGCCAAAGGCTACCGAGGTTGAGCTGTCCATGATCCCAAAGGCGACCGTTGTCCCGGTATCCAGCGAGATCGAAACAGCTGCGGTTCCAAAGCCTCCTCTTCCGGCCAAGAGAGCGATCGTTTTGGGGCTGCCGGCGGTTAGTTCGGCTTTGGCTGCTTCAACCAGAGGTTGCAAAAGGCCCTGCGTGAACCCTGATGCGGCCAAGAGGAGGAAATGTACGAAAGGTTCCGAGGATGGTCCTTCATTGGACAAGGCGCTGAGCTCGGGCCTAATGTCGCAGCATCGAGTCAAGGTATATATTCTCGAGTACACCTTTAGCGTATTTTTATTATTTGATGAGTTTGGTGTCTGACCATCAACCTTATTGCTCAGTTTGTTTCGCTAATCGATGGAGTGATTAGCGAGCGTGGTTCTGAAGTTGAGCGCTTGACGAAGGAGTTAGCTGAGTCGTGGGAAAGGTCCGGTCAGCTTGAAGAGAAGCTGAAGGTGATCGAGGATGCACATTCCGTGGGAGTGTCTCAGTTTGAGGCTAGGATTAGTGACTTGGAGCGGGATCTTGGAAAGACTGCGAGTTCCTTGCGCAAGGCTAGTGATGCGAAGAAGGCTAAGGCTTCGGCGCTGCCCAGACTTCAACGCAAGGTCAAGAGTTTTGAAGGATCGACGGTTAGTGAGGCTGAACGGGTCAAGGAGAATATCCCTTCCGAATTAGGGTTAATGGAGACGGAGGGCAACCATTGTTCGGCTCTTGATCGCCTGATGTCCGAGCGTGCCCTTTCAGCCGGGTATGGATGAGAGCAAGGCTCTAGAGGTTGACGAAGGAGGTGATGGTATGTTTCCAAGTTCCGATGAAGTGATGGACGAGGATGAGACTCCGTATGCGGAGGATGTTTGAAGTTGTAGTCTCTTGTGAGACTTTTTATTTTCAATCTTTGTGTTTTGGCAGAGTGTGGCCGCGTTTTATTTTGGGACTGGCTGTTATGGCTTTGAATCCTTGTTGCTTTTATGACTTTGATGAATGAACAATCAGTTTGTGTTTTCTTTTATTTCGAGAAGAATGCTTTTGTTTGTGTGAATATAGAGAGAGTTCCGCGAGTTGTCATCTCGCATCCCAACTCTTTTGAAGATCACCTTATTCGTTTTCTCATTCTAGGACTCTTAAGAATCGAGTGAGCGTTTAGATGTAGACGAAGAGACATGCATTTAGGATCTCAATTCATTCCTTGAGAGGTTAGAGACCAGTGTGCTGGGTTTAGGGCAAGACCTAGGTTTACTTTCGGTTTTAAGTCTTTCTGATGACTAATCGGCGTTCGTTTTGCCTATTGCGATTTTAACCTGATTCCATACCGATTTAAAGTCCGCGATAGGTTCTCGGCTTATACGACTTGTCTGGTCGGAATCGAGCATCTCACCGGAGACAATTTTTAAGTCGCCTGGAAATGCTGACCAAAAGTTTGGATTTCTTTTATAGCGCTATTACCCTTGTGTCGGGTGTATGAGAGCTATCTCTGCGAGATAACTTAAGTTTGTTTAGGACTGTTGCGAGTTTGTTGTGATCAGCAACAAACTTAGGTGGTGGATGTTACCGTTGATTGGACCCTCGCGAAGGATTCATATTTTAAGAGGTTTTGTACGTTTTATAGTCACGGATGGACTGTGAGTTTGTTTTTTTTTTTGTTTTAAGAAAGGCGGTTTTCCGAATATTCGCGACGTCTCGCTATATTCATAATTTTGTTTTTGTTTTTTCCGCGTTGTTGAAAATATTTAAGAAATTTCGAGTTTGAAATTTCGGGAGTATACGAGTATACGTATACTCACCTACCCCCCGTTTTTATCGAAGGGGGAACAGCTGGTCTCGCCTTGCGACGAGGGGCCTACGTACCCTTTAGCAGAGATCAAGCCGTCCCGTAGTTCGGTTTTTGCGGAGCGTGTTGCTTAGTGATAGTATTTTTTGAGATGCATAGCGTTCCATGATAGGGAAATTTTGATGTCCTGCATGTTCACGATTTCATACGCTCCCGGTCGGACCACCTTTATGACCTTGTATGGTCCTTTCCAGTTTGCTTCCAGTTTCCCGGCGTTTTGTTCCGCGGTGTTTTGGAAGACTTTCCATAGGAACAGTTCGCCTACTTAAAATCTACGGCCTCGTACGTTCGAGTTGTAGTACTTTGCTGCCGCTTGTTGGTAATTCAGAATTCGGACAAGGGCCTGATCTCGTCGTTCGTTAATCAGGTCGAGTTCGTCGAGAAAAATCAGGTTGTTCGACTCTTCTCTTTCTGGGATCAGCCGCCTGCGTACTCCTAGGAATTTGAATTTGTTGGGGTCAAAATCGGTACGACGGAATCAATGACCAAAACTCCCCGTAGAAATATAAAAGAAATCGTTTTATAAAACTCGAAGAATCGTTTTATAAAACTCGAAGAATCATTTTATAAAACTCAAAGAATCGTTTTATAAAACTCGAGAATCATTTTATACAACTCAAAGAATCGTTTTATAAAACTCGAGAATCGTTTTATAAAACTCGAGAATCGTTTTCTAAAACTAAAAGAATTATTTTATAAAACTCGAGAACCATTTTATAAAACTCGAAGAATCGTTTTATAAAACTCGAAGAGTCATTTTATAAAACTAAAAGAATCGTTTTATAAAACTCAAAGAATCGTTTTATAAAACTCGAGAATCATTTTATAAAACTCGAGAATCGTTTTATAAAACTCGAAGAATCGTTTTATAAAACTCGAAGAATCATTTTATAAAACTCGAAGGACCGTTTTACAAAAACGCGAAAAACCGAAACCACCGTAAAACGCGAACTACCGGCTTAGTTCGCCGTTGCCCAACGGCGAACTAGGCCATGACCGGCTAGTTCCCCCAACGGCGAACTAGGCCATGACCGGCTAGTTCGCCCAACGGCGAACTAGGCCATGACCGGCTAGTTCGCCCAACGGCGAACTAGGCCATGACCGGCTTAGTTTGCCGTTGGGAAAACTAGCCACGTCCCGGCTAGTTTTCCCAACGGCGAACTAGTCTCGTCCCGGCTAGTTCGCCGTTGGGCGAACTAGAAGCTTCCCGGTCAGTCCACAAGCCGGCAAGTCGGACTGGTCCAGCTCAGTTTGCCGTACGTCGAATCGACCATCCCGAGCCCTGATCTCCCGTATCCCCGATTCAGTGCTTACGACCTTCGACACGGTCATGCTTCGAACCATGTTCAAAATGTCTCCCGTTTCGTCTCGATCCGATCTATCGTCGAGCTTGACGATAAAAACTGTAAAACTTTGTTTTCTCGGAAAGAACTCGAGAAAATCTTATAAAATGGCAACGGTTAAACGAAACACCGAACATTGCCTAAACTATACGATTTATTCGATATTTTTTGTTAAAATCATTGAAAACGCGTTTTTAATAAAAACGGTCGAGAAAAAATCGTAAAAAACGGCATCGAATCAAGAAACGATCTCGTATAAAGTCGTAAAACGGATTTTATCGTAAAACGATCCGAAAGGTCCTAAAATACGATAAAACCCATCTCACGATTTTAACGAAATCAAACCCAAAGACACGATAACGTTTTGATGGTTTACTCGCAGAAGGAAGATAAATGTCAAGTTTGAAGACAAAAGGAAAGTTTGAAAATAAATAGAAGATTTCCGCGGGAGAAAAGGAAGGATCAAGAGAAATGGAAAATTCACGATAAACTCGATTTCGGGCGAAATGGAATGACTAAAACCGCCTAAGAGGGAGTATATAAGCAAGAGGCATAGGGCAGAAGCCGGGACACGATTTTCAGAGCTTTCACCACCAAAAATTAGCATTTAGGAATATTTCCGTTTTCTGTTAGCGAGCTGCGTCTCAACTAGGGTTTTCGTTCTTAGACTTTTAGAGTTTCGGCTACTCTCATTGTACCAGTTCTTACGCAGATTCGGAATAAGAACCTTCTTGCTCTTAATCTCATTCATTCTCTGTTTAATTTTAAAGTTCATTGTTTTCTTAATTATCGTAGTGCGGTTCTGCAGATAGCCGGTTCCTCTGGAAACTTGGGGTTTACCCGAAGTTTCCTTATTTATGATTTATTGACAGTAGGTGGATTTCGGTTCCCACAGAATTCCGCCGGGATCATACACTCTACTCCGTACATGATATACCATGATTTTGACCCACTTTTAGCCATGATATTGATATGTTTTTATAAGTTATATATATATTTGTTTTGGAGTCTATTAGGTATGTTTTTAGGTTCAGGAGCATTTTGGAGTAAAGTGATGATTTAGGTGCCCTTATGGAGCTTAAAGGAGAGTTTTCCGAGATGACTATGAAGATCAGACAACAAGGAT
Organism: Eruca vesicaria subsp. sativa; assembly: GCA_932364175.1. Taxonomy (NCBI): domain Eukaryota; kingdom Viridiplantae; phylum Streptophyta; class Magnoliopsida; order Brassicales; family Brassicaceae; genus Eruca; species Eruca vesicaria. The sequence goes on from CAKOAT010486266.1 coordinate 6,489, forward strand.
ACATATCGATCGATACACACCCTGTGTAATCGATCGATGACGCTTCTATAGAAGATGAAGTCGAGATACTCCATCGATCGATGTACACCATGTACCATCAACCGATATCAAGCGTGGAGAACAAGTCTGACTTGGCCGACTTAAAGCCCAAGTTTTCCCAATATTACAAGATTGCCCTTGACGAGTTTTTAACCTAATTTAACTCATATTTATAGTTATGTGTATGTGTTTTGGCAAAGTATGTTTTTATGCTTTGGAATCCTTTTGTGCTTTTGATACTATTTTATACATAGCAATAAAGTGTTCTTTTCATCTTAATTCTCAAAGGTTATAGAATTCTAGATTTAGAAGAAACACACAAAGAGATTTGTTGTTCCAAAGAACCAAAAGTTCAATCTTCTAATCTTATGAATTTCTATTATTACCTTGCTGCTATGAATCACTTAGCTATGTCTGAGTAGATTCCTTTGTTAGATTTAGGGTTCAAATAGTTATGAGGGATTAGCCCCANGAACCAAAAGTTCAATCTTCTAATCTTATGAATTTCTATTATTACCTTGCTGCTATGAATCACTTAGCTATGTCTGAGTAGATTCCTTTGTTAGATTTAGGGTTCAAATAGTTATGAGGGATTAGCCCCAACTATGGAATGTTGAGTTGTGATATTCATTATCCAAATGAACCCTAATGCTTACTCTAGAGTAGCTAACAAGAGTATGACCATAAAGTGATTTAACTTGTTAATCATTATCCTGAAATCAATTGGCATAAGCTTAGATCCTCTAGGGATGTGCGAGAGCCGGTCTATGATCTTGGTGAACACAGTTTCAATTCGATCTTATGCTATATCGATCGATACTCCTATAGAGTCATCGATCGACGGCAACCCATATCGTCCGATATCGCTGTCAAAACATCGGTCGATATTGCCGGCAATAAGATCAATGGATGAGTCTATTTAGCGACTGTTATTGGATCTGTCTAAGAATCAAAGTTCTTATATATCTTGCAAGCAACTTACTAAAACATCTGTAGCATTATAATCCTGATTATCTGAATAGCAACCTTGAATCTATCTACATTCTTTTATTGTTTTAAACCAAAACCTATTCTCTTGAGTAACTTATTATTGCTCACAACTGCAATTTACTATTTTACTGAATCAACCTAGCATAATCACTTAGGATTACATCTTTTGTGTTCCTCAGTTCCTTGTAGATTCGATCCCTAAGTACTACAACTGAACTTCTTCTCTGAGAGAGTAATTCACTCAAAGAATCGTTTATGCTAGGTTGATTCAGTACACGAGGGCAAATGGGGTTTCGCCCGTTGCTCGTCTTGGGGTCGTGCGGTGTGACCACAAAGCTTCTTTGAGCTCGTCTGCCCACTTGCCATTTTTAGTGTTAAGGCGTTTTTTGAGGCCGTCGAGGATAGTTTTGTTAATGGTCTCAGCTTGTCCCTTTCCTTGAGGATACCTTGGAGTTGATTTCGTTGATCATATTTTCCATTTCTCGCAGAAGGCTTAGAATCTAGTCGAAATAAACTGAGACCCGTTATCTGTCACGATTTCGTAAGGGACTCTGTGCTTGCAAATGATATTTTTCCATACGAAATTTTCTACTTGGGAATATTTGATGCTTGCGTAAGAATCGGCTTCAACCCATTTGGAGAAAAAGTCGGTCAGAACTAATAAGAAATGTTTTTGTTTCGATGCGTGCATCGGTCCGACTATATCCATCGACCATCACATTTTTGTGAGAAATCCTCGCAATCTTTTACCATTGTCGGCCAGAAATATCCGTGACGCTTGATCTTTATTGCGAGAGATCTCCCACTGGAATGGTTTCCGCAGGATCCAGAATGCATTTCTTCCATTACTCAGTGCGCCTTTTCTCCCTACATGCAGGTCATGAGTGGTCCGGAAAATCTCCACTTATAGAGTTCCCCGTCGACCAGAACATATCGTGCGGCTTGAGTCTTTATTTTTCGGGCTGCCAATTTTTCCGATGGGAGTTCTCCGTTGGCTATGTAAGCGAAGATTGAACCTGTAGTTAGATTGATCTGCGGCTGTGCGATTATTGTTTTCATCGACGTCGTCTTCCGGTTCGTCGATCAGGTTTACGACTATGGGCGGTCCGATGCTAGGATGTTCAATGAACTCCACGGGGATTACCCTACTCAGACTGGGGTCTGAGCTGGATGCCAATGCAGCCAGAGCATCTGCTTGGGCGTTTTCCAACCGGGGAATTCGAGTGAGGGCGAACTGATGAAAGTTTTGAGCTAGATCCTGAACCAGAGTCAGATATGCTTTCATTCTTTCATCACTTGCTCTGTATTGCTTGCTGAACTGGCTGGCCACTAGCTGAGAATCACCATAGGCATGGAGGTTGCGTATCTTTAGACCGTGAGCTAGCCGTAATCCTGCGATTAAGGCTTCGTATTCGGCTTCGTTGTTCGAGGCGTGGGAAACTAGTCAAAACGATTGCTCCAGCACTTCTCCCGTTGGAGCCGCCAGTCGGATGCCGATTGCGGAACCTTGTTTGGATGAAGATCTGTCAATGTATAGGGTCCAGGGCGAGTTCGGCTTCTGGTCGGGTGTGCCTCCTGTCGGGAACTCTACTAAGAAGTCTGCGAGTACTTGTAATTTCGCGCAGGTTTTTGCGCGGTATTCAATGTTGTACTCGCTTAGCTCAACGGCATAGGCTAAATCAGGTCTTGTACAGACCATGGAATACATCAAACTACCCACTGCAGAAGCATATGGAACCTTCGCCATATCTTCCTTCTCAGCATATGTCTTCGGACTTTGTTGACTGCTTAGTCTTAAGTGTGCAGCAAGAGGAGTACTCAACACTTTAGACTTGTCCATGTGAAACCGTTTCAGTACCTCCTCAGTGTACTTCTCCTGAGACAAGTGAATCAACTTCTCATCTCTGTCTCGACCAATTCTCATACCAAGAATCTGTTTCGCTGGACCCATATCTTTCATGGAAAAGGACATGCTTAGCTGCTCTTTCAGATCCTTAATTCTCTCCATGTTCCTGTCCACAATCAACATATCATCGACATACAACAACAAGATGATAAAATCATCATCACCAAACACCTTCACAAATACGCACTGGTCTGAATCAGTCTCTGCATAGCCATGCTCCCCCATAACAGACTTGAACTTCATGTACCACAGCCTCAGTGCTTGCTTCAATCCATAAAGGCTTTTCTTCAAGCGACAAACCATATTTTCCTCGCCCTTTTTCAAATAGCCTTCTGGTTGTTCCATGTAGATCTCTTCCTCCAAATCACCATGAAGGAAAGCAGTCTTCACATCCATTTGCTCAACCTCTAGATCAAGACTCGCTGCCAATCCAAGAACAACCCGAATGGATGACATCTTCACAACAGGAGAAAAGATTTCATCATAATCAATCCCCTTCTTTTGGCTGTAGCCTTTCACAACCAATCTAGCCTTGAATCTAGGTGGCAAATCTGTATCCTCATGCTTAATTCTGAACACCCATTTATTAAGCAGAGCTCTCTTGCCCTTAGGAAATTTCACCAACTCGAATGTATGATTCTCTTCAAAAGAATCCATCTCCTCATCCATGGCTCCAAACCACATATCCTTGTGTTCATCCTCCAAAGCTTCATCCGATGAACCAACCATTCCTCCGTCCTCCGGTTCTGGCAGACCATGAATTTATGTTTTTAAGATCTTGCTTATCTTTGCTTCGTTGTTTTTGTTTTACTGTCTGAATTTCTTTGAGTTCTGATTCACGTTACTTTCTATCAACGAAGTTTCTTTTCACGCGAGTGTGTGCCCGAAGGTTAAGACCTTGTTGACTTGACTAGCATGCTAGGGACGAATTGTCAGAATTGTACGTTCCAATGCTTAGGACTCGGGGGCCTCGGGGGTTCCCAGAACTTTGCTTAGGTCCTTGAGATACTTGGTTGGACCCTTACTCAGATGTGGAGATATGAGGGTTCTTCGTGGAAGTGGGAACTCATGGTTCTGAATTGATGGGCTCGTTGCCTGGCCCTGGAGATTATGATTGAGCCCAGAGGCCCAGTGCTCTGGCCCGAAGATTTTTCTTAGGCTCGGAGGTCTATGGCTGGGCCCGGGGGCCGGAAGTGTAAAATTATGGATTTTGAACACTGGGAACTCGGAAGTTCATGGTCTAACCCTGAGGTTAAGTATTGGACTTTGAAAGTCCAAGTCGGTTGCTTGGGACCCTGGGGTCTTTCCTATATTACAAGGATAATTATTCAGAACCCTGAGGTTTTCTGAGTAGATTCTAAGGTGCTTGACCTGGACCCGGAGGTGAGTAGATAAGAGATGTAAAATTTGGGATTTTTAACATCTGGGACCCTGAGGTCGTTACCCTTGAGATTGTATTTTGCCCCCCTTAGGTAGGCCACTACCAATCTTATGTGAAAATGTAAAACTCGGAATTGAACATTTGGGGCCCGGAGGTCCATTGTAATCGAGATCGTATTCTGCCACTCTTGGGTAGGCCACTACCGATCTCGGGTAAGGATTCACATTCTGCCACTTGGGCCACTATCGAGATCCTGTAGTGCTGCACTCTGCTTTCTGCAGAAAGCCACTCTCAGTCTTATATGTTTGTGCTGGGGTGGGTCTACTGGGAAGTAGTGAGCCACGTACCAGGCTTGCTACTTTCCACGTCTGGATAAGTAGGATAAAAGTGCTCCCGGGGTTTTGTGCACCGTCTGCTCCCTGAAACCATGGGGCTGATCTCAGTACTCTGCAGTTATACGTCAAGCCCCCTGCATCTCGTTTAGCTTGGGGCGTGTTTGATGCAGGGATTAATGCACTAGTACGTGTGGCCCCCATGTAGGCTACGACTCAAGACCTATATGCAGGGGCTGAGGTATTGTCGACATTGTATTAAGGTTGATCAAGCTTGTTCCTATTCGCATACCCAAGTGTTTTTATATGTGAAACATGTCACGTAGATGGGAGGTGTCCCTGATCCCGCTTGGTGGTTTGGTATGTGAATCATTTCACGTAGATGTAGGGTTCGCCAGGATCGAGGTGCCCCTTGGGGTCCGATCCAGCTAGTATGCCCCTTTTAAATTTGATGGCATTCCTGTGACTCCTTTAGTCGGAACTAAAATATGTTATATAGGCTTAGTCCGTAGACGTTTTTAGCATACATAGGAGCAGGAAACCAGCGTACTTAAAATATATAGATAGCTAGGTATCTGTAGAAAACCAGATCCGGAGATCTAATTAGAAATGGTAGAGCTTGAGGTGCAGGGCGTTCCAGGAGTTAGGTTGGACCTTTCCTTTGCTGTCTTGCAGCTTGTAGGCTCCTGCCCCCTGCACTCCAATTATTTTGTAGGGGCCTTCCCAACCTGGGGTCAGCTTCCCTACAGACTTGTCTTTAGTATGGTCGCAGACTCGTTGCAGGACCCAGTCCCCTTGTTCGAAGGTTCTGGTCCTGAGTTTCTTATTGTAGCTCCTGGCCACCATCTTTTGATAAGAAATATTCCGTAGGCGGGCAGCCTCTCTCTTTTCGTCGAGTAGATCCATGCTTAGGGTCAACAATTCATTGTTTTCCTCCTGAGAGATGGCTCCGGGGACAGTCGTTCTGACATGTACCTCCGTGGGTATCACGGATTCCATGCCGTAGACTAGTGAGAATGGAGTCTCTTGCATGGCTGTTTTCGGAGTGGTCCGATAAGCCCAGAGGACTCCGTGTAACTCTTCTGCTCAGCGCACATGGGCTTTCTCCAGGCGTATCTTGATCATGTTGACCACGGTTTTGTTTGTAGATTCGGCCTGGCCGTTTGACTGTGGATGCCGTGGTGCGGAGAAGGAGAGCTTGATGTTCCACTCTTGGCAGAATTCTCTGAAGTCGTGGCTAGTGAACTGGGGCCGTTGTCAGTGACAATCTCTTGGGGGCGTGCCGAAGCGGGTTATCACTTTTTTGTCCATATGAACTTCTTTATTTTCTCTGTAGTAATCGTGGCTAGGGCCTCGGCCTCTACCCATTTCGTAAAGTAGTTGGTTATTACGAGGAGGAATACCTTTTGCCCTGGTGCCATTGGGAATTTTCCAACGATGTCCATGCCCCACTTTTGGAAGGGACAGGGAGAGCTTAAGGATTTCAGGTTCTCTGGAGGGAGGTTGGAGATTGGGGCGTGCCTCTGGCATTGATCACAGGACCTAGCTTTTCTGAGGGTGTCGCTGGCCATCGTGGACCAGTAATAGCCTACTCTTCTGGCTCTGAGCACTAGGCTTTGGCCGCTAGAGTGGGAGCCACATTCTCCTTCATGGAGCTCTTCTAGTTACCGGGCCGCTTCCCTAGAGGTAAGACATCACAGGTATTGTCCTGAAAAGGACCTTCGGTATAATTTTCCTTCGGTGACGCAGTATCTTGCTGCTTGCCTCTTTATGTTTCGGCTTTCGCTTTGATCCTCGGGGAGGAGGTCGCGTACGAGGTAGTCGATTATTGGGGTCATTCAGGTTTCTCCTTTGTCGATGACGAAGATTTCTTTGGGATCCCCTTATCTGTCTGTTGTCGGCCACTGAAGTACCAGCAGGGGAATATTCATATGGCTAGTGGTTTCTAGGGCGGACCCTCTTGGGGCAAAATCGGTACGACAGAATCAATGACCAAAAAATTTCCGCTAAAATAAAAATACATTTTATAAAACACGAGAAGTTGATTTATAAAATTCTAAGGACTTTCCGAACAAAGGAAATCCGCGGAAAACTTGGAAAACGTCATCTCAGAAGAACGAACGAAACAATCGCCAATTACACGATTGCCCAAGTTAAGCGAAAAACCGCTAAAAACCGCATCCGCCGTAAACCGCGAGCAGGTTTGACCAAACCAGTTCAACGTACGACGAGCCAAACCAGCCGGTTCAGCTCGCCGTACGGCCAGCTGAACCAACCCGGTTCGCCGTACATCGAGTTGACCGTCCCGAGCCTCGATCATCCGCATCCTTGACGCAAGGCATATGTCCTTTGGTTTGATCATTCTCTGAACCATGGTCAAAACATCTCTCATTTTGTCTTTATCCGTCTTACTGTTCAAGTTCTTTGATAAAAATCGTAAAACTCCTCTTTTCTCGTAAAGTTCGGGAAGATCGTATAAAACGGCAACGATTAGATGGAACGTCGTGCATTGCCAAACTATACGAATAACTAGAGAAATCTTATAAAGACGGCATCATATCAGGAAACGATCTCGTCTAAAATCGTAAAACGGTTTTTATCGCAAAACGGCTAAGACAGCTTAAAAGCGTGATAAAACCCATATGCGACTTTAAACGAAATCCAGCCCAAAGATACAATGACGGTTTGACGATTTACTCGCAGAAAGAAGATAAATGTCAAGTTTGAAGATAAATAGAAGATTTCCGCAAGAAAAATGGAAATATCGAGATAAATGGAAGATTCTTGATAAACTCGAATCTAGGTGAAAAGAAAGGACTGAACCGCCTAAGGAGAGAGTATATAAGCACCGACTGAAGTCTAAGGACAGAACAAGGGGACGGTTTTTCAGAGCTTTCACCACCAAAACTTAGCACTTAGGAATATTTCCGTTTTTGTTATCGAGCTGCGTCTCAACTAGGGTTTTAGTCTTAGATTTCAAGAACTAGGAATCTCGCCGACGGCTCACGCAGCTAAGGCTACTCTTGTTGTACCTCTCTTACGCAGAATTCGGAATAACATCCTTCTTGCTCTCAATCTCGCTTTTTTACTTCTTTTTATTTTATTCATATCGTGTTCTTGATTGCTTGTGTGCGGTTCCGCAGATAACCGGTTCCTCTGGAAAATTTGGGTTTACTCTAAATTTCTAAATTTACGTAAAATTGACAGGGGTGAATTTCGGTTCCCACAGTTTTGCGCTAGAAAGAGGGGGGTCGGATCTATCTTACACTCAAGCCGCAGCACGCTCAATCGAGAAGCAATGTCTAAGAACAACCAACTCGCGTCGATGGCGACAACGTTAACAATACACCATATCCCGATGCGCCAACGGTTAACACTAACGCTAACACCGAAGCCGTCGAGAAGATGCTCTCCGATTTTAACAAGAAATCAGAAGAGCAAGAAAAGCTCATTAGTTTACTCGCAAAGCATGTCAAAACTTTAACTGCGAGAACCAAGGCAATTCGCCCCCGCAGAACTACTAGGATCTGCGGAAGAAGGCTCGATTTCGGAACTCCTTTGGATCGCCCCAGAACCGAGCAGGGAAATCTGTCGGAGCAAAACTCTGAAAAAGATAACCCTGACACGACACTGAACGAACTGGAAAAATATCTTACTCGCAGACAGGAGACCGAAGAAGACGGTGTCGAACGGGTTAACCTAGTAATGAGCGAATAATCTGATCCATCGGATGAGGACGCAGACGTCCATCCGCGGAGAAGGAAGGATCGCAGCCCTCAGCCGGAATCCTCTCCCGAGCGTTCTCTTACTGAGGACGAGGAGGAGCTCTACTACGTGAAACACGCAAAAATGGCTGAGGAACGATCTCAAGTTACTCGCAGAAAACGCCGACGAAATCGGAAAACTGCTGACGAACTAACAGAGATTCGCGACTACATTAATAAAATGGCCGCAGCAGTAACCATGCTACCAGCGCTGTGCCCGAAATAGATCGGCTGCTATACGAATCTCGGAAAACCCCTTTCACGGCTCGCATTACCGAGGTCAAGCTACCCGATCCAGGAAAACTCAAAGTACCAACCTACGACGGGATGACTGATCCCAAAGCACACCTCCAAGCCTTTCAGATTACCATGGGACGAGCCATGCTCAAGGATCATGAAAAAGACGCGAGCTATTGCCTTCTATTCGTCGAAAACCTAGAAGGAGCGGCGCTCGAGTGGTTCGCCAAGCTTAAGCGGAATTCAATCCGGAGTTTCCGCCAGCTTGCTTCCGAATTCCTAAAGCAATACTCGATATTTATAAATTGGGAAACTTCCGACGCCGAACTCTGGAGCTTATCCCAGAAGGAAGACGAACCTCTCCGCGACTTCATGAGCAAGTTTAAACTTATCATGGCTAGGGTTAGCGGAATAAGCGACATAGCCGCCATCGATGCGCTCAGGAAATCGCTCTGGTTCAAATCGAAGTTTCGAAAGTGGATAACTCTCGAGAAATCGCGGACGATTCAGGACGCGCTCCACAAAGCTACCGATTACGTAACCATCGAAGAGGAGACTAAAATCCTGTCCGAAAAGCATAAGCCGGCGAAAGCATCCGAAAAGGACATTGTGTCCGAGTAGAAGCCGAAAAAGAAAAACCCTTGTAACGACAAATACGTCCATCACGAGGGACATGATCTCTAAGGGGCGCACAAATACGCCATAAATTTTGGATCGGAACAAGGGCGAACAACGGGGAACACGTGGTCAAGGAATCCGAATTACAACAAAAGTTCCTTCTGCGATCTCGACCAAACTCGCGGACACTTTACTGTGAACTGCAAAGTTCTCGGCGCCAGACTTGCCGCAAAATTGCTCACCGAAGAACTCTCCGAGATATCCAGCGTGAAGGACCTCATCCGCGATTCAGATCGCCCCCCGAAAAAAGATAGGAACCCACGAGCGGATACTCCGCCTCAAGGGAACCAGTCGGGCAAGAAACGCGGACGAAGACAAGACGAGAAAGGTAACGACTCTAACCGCCGGAAGATCAATATAATCATCGGCGAATCGTAATACTACAGCGATACCATCTCATATACCAAGTCCTACCAACGAAAAGCCGAAACCGGTTCAAGTTGGAACGTACCGTCGGATAACACTCCGAAGGGAGTAATCTCTTTTGACGATGCAGAAACCGGCGGCATCGATCAACCACACGCCGATCCTATCGTCATCGACTTAGTCATAAGCGACCTAGAAGTCGCTATAATCCTGGTCGACACCGGAAGCACCGTCAACATAATCTTCCGCAACATGTTCGCGCGCATAGGAATCGATTTATCGTAGGTCGAGCAAATACCAAAGCCGTTGACTAGTTTCTCCGGCGAAACGTCTATGACCCTAGGATCGATCCGGCTTCCGGTCGCCGCGAAAGAAGTTGACGAAAATCGTCAACTTCGCAGTTGTCGATTCCCCAGATATCTACAACGTGATCTTGGGCACGCCTTGGATAAACTCCATGAAGGCGGTTCTATCGACATACCACTTAGGCATCAAGTTTCTGACCCCTACGGGAGTCGCGGTAATTTGGGATGCCAGAGACAATCGCTATCTTGCTTTTTAGCTGAACATAAGCTAAGGCGATTGGCGGTCGCAATCGTGAAAACGAAACGGGCGAAGTTCATGCCGCCGCCCGCGGAAAACGAATCCAAAACAGCAACGGTCGAGAAGCAGCAAGCTTCCAAACCCATCGTTTCTATCCAACCGGAGGAGACAAACCCGGACCAAGACGACAATCCAACAACAAAAGTGATCGAGAAGTATGCGACAGCCGAGTAAACAGAACTACGAGATGGCTTGATTTCCGAAAAGGAATACGTAGGCAGCTCGCCTAAAGACGAGTTCAGCTATCCCCCTTTCCGAAACGGGGAGGGGGGGGGGAGTGGGTGCGTATACAAGTATTCGTATACTCCCAAGTTTTAAAATATTTGCTTTGTAATTGAAATTTTCGAAACTTATAATAAAGACAAAGTTAGAATATTATAAAATCTCTCTACTATAAAAAAACAAAAAAAACTCCAAATATCCGGAAATTACTTCCGCAGTAACAAATACTTGATTGTTTCAACGAAAAACTTATACACCAAATATTTTCGAAAAGAACCGGCGAGACGTCGCCTAAAGAAAAATATTTCGCAAAAGTCCCTCCACGACTATAAAATCAAAAACGCTCGGCGATTGGCCCCGTCGAGCACGCTAGCCGTCCTAAACAAACGCACTGACCCATTGGTCCGCATACATCCGACTAGGAAAAATAGTGCGCTATAAAAGAAATCCAAATTTTTGGTCAGCACTTCCGGGAGACTTAAAAAGTGTCCTCGGTGAGATGCTCAATTCCAACCAGACGAATCGTATAATCCGAGAACCTATCACGGATTATAAATCGGTATGGAATCAGATTAAAATTGCAACAGGCAAAACGAAAGCCGACTAGTCATCGCATAGCCTCAATCCGAAAGTAAGCCTAGGTCTTGCCCTAAACCCAGCACACTGGTCTCTAACGTCTCAAGGCATGAATTGAGATCCTAAAGGCATGTCTCTTCGCCCACATCTAAACACTCGCGAAAAATCGGAACATTCTGAGTAAACGAACCGGACGATCGACACCAAGAGTTAGATAGGTGACGACAACTCGTACTCTTCCCTCTACATCTAAAACGAAACACAGATTTCATACATAGAAAATATTCTTATTAGTATTTTTGTTCAAATACACGCCGCCGAGCGGCAGGGATTCAAAGCCACCAACGGCCAGTCCCGATAAACATAACAAACAATATCATAAAACAAAGACATCATACATCAAAACCCGGACGCCGAGCTCTGGACAACACCAGAATCACTCCACGTCTGATCAACTTCGCTACTCGCATATGGGATCTCTGGCCCAACCTCTACTGAATCCAGCGACACAACAATAGGAGTCCATTGCTCCCACATTCGCGCCCTAAGATCAGAGAGTTCGGGCTGCATATCTCTCTTTCCATTCAAACGATCCATATGCTCGGGAAACTCTTTGGCATACAAGTAACCCTGATTCTAAGTAAGGGACAACCCATGAACAACACCGCGACACTCAAGATAATCGCCATCGGCCCGTTGAGCAACCTCAACATTCGAGTAACTTGTTGCAAATCGTTCCCGGCGAACCCTCGCTTCCTCAGAAACCTCTCTTTTGCCTGCACGGCCAGCATGACGAACTCTCTGATCAGAAAGCTCTTTAGCACGATGAGACTTGGCCGCACATTCGCTCCTCACGCGAGCAACCTCCCTCTCAACCCATTCTTTGGCAGGATTGGCATCGATCTCCACCCCAAGACGAGCAACTTCTTTTTCCACCATGTCCGCACGGAAAATCAGCAAGACGGGCTTCGAAACTGCGAGCATTCAAGGCTCGACTCATAGTCAGAAGGCCCTGCGAAAAGAAAGATGAAAGGATAAGCGAAATTATTCGACCATAAGTCATTAAAAATAAAACAGACCTCATTAGCTTCCTCGAATGCTTTGACAAACTCTGGAACATAGCCAAGATCGCCGTCCGAGAAATTAGAAGTTGACGATCCACTTGTACATGCCCAAACCCTCGTCTACCAGACTATCAAGGAAATCCTTGAGTATGTTTTCAGGAGAATCAGTACGGACGGATGTATCATCGTCAACGGCCACATGCTTATCTTTTCGGGACCTTGACTTGTTCCTCCTCGTTTGGGCGTGTATGGGACGAATTCTCCTATACACGGATCCTCTTCGAAAACCGGAGAGTCTGCAAGAAACCGAGATTGAAAGAGGGCTACTAATCGACGAACACGCTGCGGAGAAAAACTGTCCCAGCCTCCTTCCCCGTTTTGAAGCAAAGCAATAACGGTTGAAAAATCTGCTGGAAACGGAGGCAAAGGGTTGGTCTCTTCAGAAAACAAAAGCAAATGAGTAAAAAAAAAAAAAAATTCTAAAAAGTGATAGGCACTCGTGTCACGTACCTTTCCGACCCCATTCGGTCACGAAAAAAGAAATGCAGTCCTCCGCCACTGATGCACTGTCGATACAGACATAGAAGAAGTTCTTCTTCCAAGAAGGGTAGTTTGACAAACAACCAGTGACTATTTCCTTGCGAGGCAATAAGTTAATCCTCCGTGTTGTCTCCTCGGGTTTCAGTAAACCTTCGAGGTGATCAACGGTAAGGATTATTCCTCGCTCGTAATTTAACGTCAGAAGACCAACGAGTTGTTGCAAGCTGCATGGGGTCAATTGGCTGATCGATAGCCCAAGTCGGTGAAGGTATCGAACAATGATGTCCAGAATCGCAAAACCACAAATGACATTGCATTAAAAATACGTCATAGCATGTGAAAAATCTGTCGGGCACAACTTTTTCACTCTCTCCAGCTAGTGGAAGGCGAAACTCTACCGCCTCTGGAACTCGGCAAAACTCTCGAATAGAGTAGAGACCATTGGAAGACCCCGAACTCGGGCATCGAGCAATACGATCAGCTTGGAATGGAGGCGGAACCCAGGTTCCAGGTCTGTTGGGCCTCGTGCCACCTTCAGACGCTCAATATGCTTCGGCATCTTCCGGATTAACCAATGGTATCGAAAATTCTTCTTTCGGAACCACGAAACGAGGCTGTGAGTTCGTTCCTTCGGAGCCACGGTGACCAGAACTGGTTTCGGAACGAGTTCTTCTCTTACAAAACATGTTTAGTAAAAGTGGGAGAAAGAGATTCAAAGGAAAAGGAAGAGAGAAAACTTCTTGAACCTTAGAAAGGTTATGGAAGGAAGTGAGTAAAAAATTTGAAAATTTACTCCATATACTTATAAGAAAAAGTTTTACTATTCACCTTTGGACTTTTGGCCATTAAGTTCCGCCTAATTCTACTAAACTTGCCGAACAAGTTCGAACCGCTCGCAAGAACTCCATGATTCTTAGGAGCTGGGGGACTAACTGTTTGGGTCAAAATCGGTACGATGGAATCAATGACCAAAAACTTTCCGCAAAAATAAAAATACGTTTTATAAAAAACGAGAAGCCATACGTCGAGCTGACCGTCCCGAGTTTGGGAACTGAAATCCACCTACTATCAATAAATCGTACATAAGGAAACCTCGGGTAAACCCTAAGTTTCTAGAGGAACCGGCTATCTGCAGAACCGCACAAGGATAATTAAGAAAACGATGAACTTTAAAATTAAAAAGAGAATGAATGAGATTGAGAGCAAGAAGGTTCTTATTCCGAATCTGCGTAAGAACTGTTACAACGAGAGTAGCTTTAACTCTAGAAGTCTAAGAATGAAAACCCTAGTTGAGACGCAACTCGCTAACAGAAAACGGAAATATTCCTAAATGCTAATTTTGGTGGTGAGAGCTCTGAAAATCGTGTCTCTGTTTCTGCCCTATGCCTCTTGCTTATATACTCCCCCTTTGGCGGTATTAGTTTTTCCATTTCGCCCGAATTTGAGTTTATCGGAAATCTTCCATTTTTCTCGATCCTTCCTTTTTTCTCGCGGAAATCTTCTATTTATCTTTAAACTTGCCATTTATCTTCAAACTTGACATTTATCTTCCTTCTGCGAGTAAATCATCAAAACAATATCGTATCTTTAGGTTAGATTTCGTTACGATCGTGAGATGGGTTTTAATCGCGTTTTTAGGACCTTTCGGACCATTTTACGATAAATCCGTTTTACGACTTTATACGAGATCGTTTCCTGATCTGATGCCGTTTTTAGTAAATTCCACGAGTTAATCGTAAAGTTTAGCTACGTTCGTTCTTTGGTTAATCGTTGCCGTTTCTTATGATTTTCTCGACGTTTTTATTAAAAACGCGTTTTTATGATTTTAACGAAAAATCTCGAATAAATCGTATAGTTTAGGAAAAGTTCGTTGTTTTGTTTAGCCGTTGCCGTTTTATACGATTTCCTCGATTTCTTTCCAAGAAAACAAAGTTTTACGGTTTTTATCGTAAAACTCGAATCATAGGTCGGATCGAGACGAAACAAGAGACATTTTGACCGTGGTTCGGAACACGACTGTGTCGAAGGACGTAAGCACCAAATCGGGGATACGGGAGATCGAGGCTTGGGATGGTCGGTTTGACGTACGGCGAACCGAGCTGGAAAGCTTCTAGTTCGCCCAACGGCGAACTAGCCGGGACGAGGCTAGTTCGCCGTTGGGTGAACTAGTCGGGACGAGTCTAGTTCGCCGTTTGGCGAACTAGCCGGGACGGGGCTAGTTCGCCCAACGGCGAACTAAGCCGGTCATGGCATAGTTCGCCGTTGGGCGAACTAGCCGGGACGAAGCTAATTCGTGTTTTACTGCGGTTTCGGTTTTTCGCGGTTTTGTAAAACGATTATTCGAGTTTTATAAAACGATTCTCAAGTTTTATAATATGGTTCTTTGAGTTTTATATAATGATTCTCGAGTTTTATAAAACGATTCTCGAGTTATATAATATGATCTTCGAGTTTTATAAAACAATCTTCGAGTTTTATAAAACGATCCACGAGTTTTATAAAACGATTCTCGAGTTTTATAAAACGATTCTTCGAGTTTTATAAAACAATCTTCGTGTTTTATAAAACGATCTTCGAGTTTTATAAAATGATCCTCGAGTTTTATAAAACGATTCTCGAGTTTTATAAAACGATTCATCGAGTTTTATAAAACGATCTTCGTGTTTTATAAAACGATCTTCGAGTTTTATAAAACGATCCTCGAGTTTCATAATATGATTCTTTGAGTTTTATAAAATGATCTTCGATTTTTATAAAAGCATCCTCGAGTTTTATAAAACGTTTCTCGAGTTTTATAAAACGATCTTCAAGTTTTATAAAACGATCCTTTTATATTTCTGCGGGGAGTTTTGGCTGTTGATTCCGTCGTACCGATTTTGTCCCCAATAGTTAGCCCACCAGCTCGTAAGAATCGTTGAGTAATTGCGAGCGGATCAAGCTTGTTTGGCGAGTTTGGTAGAATTAGGCGGAACTTTAATGGCCAAAAGTCCAAAGGTGAATAGTAATTTTTTTCTTATAAGTATATGGAGTAAATTTTTTGAATTCCTTACTTCATTCTCCATATCTTGTCCAAGAAATTTCTCTCTACTTCCTTTGAATTTTTTTCTTCCAAAGTTTTCAAGTATGTTTTCAAAAAGAAGAACTCGTTCCTCAACCAGTTCCGATTCTCGTAACTCCGAGGGATCGAGCTCTCAACCTCGAGTTTCGGTTAAAGAGGAGTGCTCGTTTCTGTCAATCGATCCAACAGACCGTGCGGCTTTTTGGGCGTTGGGAGACGAGTCGGGATCCGCTAGGCCTGGGATCTGGGTCCCAGCTCTGTCGGAGGCCGATCAAGCTTCCGGATGTCTGAACTCAGCTCCTCCTAACAGTATTGAGTCCATGCGAGAATTTTGCCGAGTTCCAGAAGCGGTCGAGTTTCGTCTTCCACTTGCCGGGAGAATGACAAGGCCGCGCCCGATGGCTTTTTTACGAGTTACAACGCATTTTTGCAGCAATGTCACTTATGGTTTCCGATCCCGGAGATCATTGTTCGATATCTTCGCAGGCTGGAATTATCGATCAGTCAACTCACTCCCCCTGGTTTAAAACAACTCGTTGGTCTTTTGACGCTGAGCTACGAGCAGGGAATCATCCTCAGCGTTGACCATCTCGAGGGTCTACTGAAGCCCACGGAGATGACGCAAAGGATCACTTTGTACCCTCATGAAGGAATCGTCACTGGTTGCTCATCGATCTCTCCTACTTGGAAGAAAAATTTCTTCTATGTTCGTATTGACAGTGCGTCAGTCGAAGAGGATTGCATCCCGTTTTTCACGATCGTGTGGGGTCGGAAAGGTACGTGATTCGAGTTCATACAAATTTCCTCCTTCTGCTGCTCTCTTTTTTTTATTCATTTTCGTTTTCCGCAGAGACCAACCCTTTACCTCCGCATCCGGTAGATCTCCCGAATATCACTGACTTACTTAAGCGCGGGGAAGTTGGCTCGGGCAGTTTTTCTCCGCAGCGTGTCCGCCGGGCGGTTGGTCTCTCCCGATCTCGGATTTTTGTGGATTCTCCGATTTATGGAGAGGATCCGTTTATAGGAGAATTTATCCCGTACGTTCCCTCAATGACGAGAAGCAAGTCGAGGTTCCAAAGGGATAAAAATCCGGTTGTTGAAGATGACGATTCTTAACGTGCGGCCTCTCCTGACAATATTCTCAAAGACTTCCTTGATAGTCAAGCGGAAGAAGGTGTCTGGATGAAAGCGGGCGGATCGTCAACCTCCCATTTTCCGGGGGTTAATCATGATCAAGTCCCGGAGTTTACTAGAGGGTTTGAGCAAGCTAAAGAGGTTCGTATGTTTATTATTTTTTGAGCGATTTTATTATCGGATTATTTCGCTTACTCCTTTTCTTTGACAGGGTTTCCTTGTCTTGAGCCGGGCCCTAGACAGCCGTAGTTCTGAAGCTCGTCTTGCTGAGTTTCGGGCAGACATGGCCGAAAAAGAAGTTGCTCGTCTTCGGGCGGAGGTTGAGGCTAACCAAGCCGAAGAAACAGTTGAGAGGGAAATAGCTCGCATGAGGGATGAGTGTGCAGCTAGATCTAGCCGCGCCAAGGAGCTTTCCGACCAAAGAATTTGTTGTGCTCGTCGCGCAGGCAAAAGAAAGGTTGCTGAGGAGATGAAGGCCAGTCGTGAGCGGTTTGCAACTGGCTGTTCGGATGCTGAAGTTGCTCTGCGGGTGCATGGTGATTATCTCGAATTTTGCGGTGTCGTTCATGGGTTGTCCCTTACTCAGAACGAAGGGTATTCGTTTACTGAGGAATACTCCGCGCGATTGGGGCATGCGGGTTCGAAGAAAGACATGCCGCCAAAACTTTTTGATCTTAGGGCGCGCATGTGGGATCAGTGGAACCCTATTGTGGTGTCACCGGATTCGGTCGAGGTCGGACCTGGGATCTCGGAGGTAGAGGGAGAAGTTGACCAATCCGCGTTTGATGACTTCATTGTGTGATGTTATTGCTTTTATGATTTCGTTTCGTTGCGTTTCATTTTTAGATGTAGAGGGAAGAATACGAGTTGTCATCTCGCATCTAACTCGTGGTGTAAATCGTCCGATTCTTTAACTCGGAAGATTTCGATTTTCGCGAGTGTTTAGATGTGGGCGAAGAGACATGCCTTTAGGATCTCGATTCATGCCTTGAGACGTTAACGACCAGTGTGCTGGGTTTAGGGAAAGACCTAGGTTTACTTTCGGATTGAGGCTATGCGATGACTAGTCGGCTTTCGTTTTGCCTGTTGCGATTTTAACCTGACTCCATACCGATTTAGAATCCGTGATAGGTTCTTGGCTTATACGATTCGTATGGTTGGAATCGAGCATCTCGCCGGGAAAAATTTCTAAGTTGCCCGGAAGTGCTGACCAAAAATTTGGATTTCTTTTATAGCGCGCTATTTTGTCCTGGTCGGATGTATGCGGACCGATACGTCGATGCGTTTGTTTAGGATGGCTAGCGTGCTCGAGGGGGCCAATCGCCGAGCGTTCGTGTTTTTATAGTCGCGGAAGGACTTTGGGGAATATTTTTCTTGAGAATTTAGGCGACATCTCGCTGGTTCTCTCCGAAAATATTTTGATGTACAAGTTTTAATAGAAACGATTAAGTAGTTGTTACTGCGGAAGCGATTTCCAGATGTTTGGAATTCGTTTTTTGCATTTTCGATAGTAGCGGAGATTTTATAATATTCTAACTTTGTGTTTATTAAAAAATTTTGAAAATTTTCGATTACAAAGCGAAAGTTTTAAAAATTTGGGAGTATACGAATACTCGTATACTCGCCCACTCCCCCCCCCCCCGTTTTGGAAAGGGGGATAGCTGAATCGTCTTTAGGCGAGCTGCCTAGGTATTCCTTTTGGAAATCAAGCCATCTCGTAGTTCTGATTGTTTGTGCGAGTATGCTTACTCGGCTATTGCAGACTTTTCGATCACTTCAGTTGTTGGACCGATGTCTTTTTCCGGGCTTGTCTCCTCCAGCTAGGTGGAAGCGCTGGGTGCGGAAACTTGTTGTTTTTGTCGCCCGTTGCTTGCTTTGGGTCGTCTTCCACGGGCGGTGGCGTAACCTTTGCCCATTTCGGTTTCACGATTGCGACCGCCAGTTGCCGCAGCTTGTGTTCGGCCAGGAAGCAGGATCGCGATTGTCTTTGGCGTGCCTAAGTGATAAGTCGACAGAACCGCCTTCATGGAGTTTATCTACGGCGTGCCCATGATCACATTGTATATGGCCGGGAAATCGACTACCGCGAAGTTGACAATTTTCGTCACTTCTTTAGCCGCTACCGGTAGCCGGATTGATCCCAAGGTCATTAATGTCTCGCCAGAAAAGCTGGTCAACGGTTTTGGAATAGGTTCCACTTCCGAGAGTTCTATTCCCATACGTGCTAGCGTGTTGCGGAAGATCATGTTGACGGTACTTCCGGTATTGACCAGGATTCGAGCAACCTCTAAATCGCTTATCACTAAGTCGATGACAAGGGGATCGGCATGAGGCTGGTTGATTCCGCCAGTTTCAGCGTCGTCGAATGAGATTACCCCTTTCGGAGAGTCATCCGTCGGCACCTTCCAACTCGAGGCGGTTTCGGCTTTACGTTGGTAGGATTTGATTGACGAGACGGTGTTGTTATAATATTGCGATTCACCGATAATCATGTTGATTTTTCGACGATTAGCGTCGTTACCCTTCTCATCTTGCCTTCGTCCGCGTTTTTCGCCTGGCTGATTCCCCTGAGACGGAGTTTCCGCTCGCGAGTTCCTGTCGTTTTTCGGGAGGCGGTCTGAGTCACGGATGAGATCCTTGACGCTGGATATCTCAGAGAGTTCTCCCGCGATCAGTTTTGCGGCAAGCCTGGTGCCGAGAACTTTGCAGTTCACGGTAGAGTGTCCACGAGTTTGGTGGAGGTCGCTGAAAGTATTCTCATCGTAATTCGAATTCCTCGTCCACGTGTTACCCGTAGTTCTTCCTTGTTCTGACCCGGAATTAATGGCGTAGTTATGCGCCCTTGGAGGTCTTGTCCCTCGTGATGGACGAACTTGTCGTTATGAGAGTTCCTCTTTTCTGCTACTGCTCGGACGCGTTATCCTTTGCGGATGTTTTCGTCGGCTTATGATTTTCGGACAGGATCTTAGTCTCCTCCTCGATGGTTACGTAATCGGTAGCCTTATGGAGCGCGTCCTGGATCGTCCGCGGTTTCTCGAGAGTTATCCATTTGCGGAATTTCGATTTAAACTAGAGTGATTTCCTTAACGCGTCGATGGAGGCTTTTTCGCTGATTCCGCTAACCCTAGCCATGACGAGTTTGAATCTACTCATGAAATCGTGGAGAGATTCGTCCTCATTTTGCGCCAAGCTCCAGAGGTCGGCGTCGGAGGTTTCCGGGTTGATGAACATCGAGTACTGCTTCAGGAATTCGGAAGCGAGTTGGCAAAAACTTCCCATCGAATTTCGCCTAAGTTTGGCGAACCACTCGAGCGTTTCTCCTTCTAGGTTTTCGACGAAAAGACGGCAGTACCCTGCGTTCTTTTTGTGGTCCTTGCGTTTGGCTCGTCCCATGGTGATCTGGAAGGCCTGCAGGTGCGCTTTGGGATCAGACGTCATGTCGTAAGTTGGCATCTTAAGTTTCCCGGGATCGGGCAGCTTGACCTCGGTGATGCGAGCCGTGAAGGGCGTTTTCCGAGATTCGTACAGTAGCCGATTGATTTCGGGTGCGGCGCTGGTAGCGTGATGAATCTGAGATTTTACCGCTTTTACCGCTGCAGTTTTCCGACCTCGTCGGCGTTTGCTGCGAGTAACCGGAGATCGCTCCTCGGCAGTTTTTGCGTATTGCGCAATGTCGAGTTCCTCCTCATCTCCAGTAAGAGAATGCTCGGGAGAAGACTCCGGTGGAGGGCTGCGATTTTATCTTCTCCTAGGATGGACGTCAGCGTCTTCGTCTGATGAGTGAGCTTGGTCGCTTGTTTCCAGGTTGACCCTTTCGATGTCGTCGCCGTCGGCCTCCTCTTCGTGAGTAGGAGGTTTTTCCGATTCGTTCGCGTCAGGGTTATCTTTTCCGGAATCCTTCTCCAGTAAGTTACCTTGCTCGGTTCTGGGACGATTCGTAGGAGCGCCGAAATCGAGCCTCCTTCCGCGGATCTTAGTAGTTCCGCGGGGGCGAATTGCTCTAGTTTTCGCAGTTAGGGTTTCGTCCCGTTTTGCGAGCGATTCGATGAGCTTTTCCTGCTCTTCCGATTTTTTGTTAAACTCGGAAAGCATCTTTTCGATGGTCTTGGCGTTAGCGTTTGTAGCGTTGGCCGCGGACGCATCTTGCGGTGGTGGTGTTTTATCAACGTTATCGCGTTCGTTGCGAGTTTGGTTGTCACCAGTCATCGTTTCTTCGTTGGACATGTTGCGGCTTCGGTGTAAGATAGATCCGACCCCCCCTCCTTCTAGCGCCAAACTGTGGGAACCAAAATCCACCTACTGTAAATAAATCGTAAATAAGGAAACTTTGGGTAAACCCTAAGTTTTCAGAGGAACCGACTATCTGCAGAACCGCACAACAATAATTAAGAAAATGATGAACTTTAAAATTAAAAAGAGAATGAACGAGATTGAGAGCAAGAAGGTTCTTATTCCGAATCTGCGTAAGAACTGTTACAACGAGAGTAGCTTTAACTCTAGAAGTCTAAGAATGAAAACCTTATTTGAGATGCAGCTCGCTAACAGAAAACAAAAATATTCCTAAATGCTAATTTTGGTGGTGAGAGCTCTGAAAATCGTGTCTCTGCTTCTGCCCGATGCCTCTTGTTTATATACTCCCCCTTAGGCGGTCTTAGTCTTTCCATTTTGCCCGAATTTGAGTTTATCGGAAATCTTCCATTTTTCTCGATCCTTCCTTTTTTCCCGCGGTAATCTTCTATTTAACTTTAAACTTGCCATTTATCTTCAAACTTGACATTTATCTTCCTTCTGCGAGTAAACCATCAAAACGTTATCGTATCTTTAGGTTAGATTTCGTTACGATCGCGAGATGGGTTTTTATCGCATTTTTAGGACCTTTCGGACCATTTTAAGATAAATCCGTTTTACGACTTTATACGAGATGGTTTCCTGATCTGATGCCGTTTTTAGTAAATTCCATGAGTTAATCGTAAAGTTTAGCTACGTTCGTTCTTTGGTTAATCGTTACCGTTTCTTATGATTTTCTCGACGTTTTTATTAAAAACGCGTTTTTCTGATTCTAACAAAAAATCTCGAATAAATCGTATAGTTTAGGCAATGTTCGGTATTTTGTTTAACCGTTGCCGTGTTATACGATTTCCTTAAGTTCTTTTCGAGAAAACAAAGTTTTACGGTTTTTATCGTAAAACTCGAATGATAGGTCGGATCGAGACGAAACAGGAGACATATTGACCATGGTTCGGAACACGACCGTGTCGAAGGACGTAAGCACCGAATCGAAGATACGAGAGATCAAGGCTCGGGATGGTCGGTTTGACGTACGGTGAACCGAGCCGTAAAGTTTCTAGTTCACCTAACGGCGAACTAGCCAGGACGTGGCTAGTTCGCCCAACGGCGAAATAAGCCGGTCATGGCCTAGTTCGCCGTTGGGGGAATTAGTCGGGACGGGTCTAGTTCGCCCGACGGTGAACTAAGCCGGTCATGGCTTAGTTCGCTGTTGGGCGAACTAGCTGGGACGGGGCTAGTTCACCCAACGGCGAACTAAGCCGGTCATGGCTGAGTTTGCCGTTGGGCGAACTAGTCGGGACGAGGCTAGTTCGCCGGTGGGCGAACTAGCCGGGACGAAGCTAGTTCGCGTTTTACGGCAGTTTCGGTTTTTCGCGGTTTTGTAAAACGATCTTCCGAGTTTTATAAAACGATTCTCGAGTTTTATAATATGATTCTTCGAGTTTTAGAAAACAATTCTCGAGTTTTATAAAACGATTCTCGAGTTTTATAAAACGATTCTCGAGTTTTATTATATGATCTTTGAGTTTTATAAAACGATCTTCGAGTTTGATAAAACGATCCTCGAGTTTTATAAAACGATTCTCAAGTTTTATAAAACGACTCTTCGAGTTTTATAAAATGATCTTCGTGTTTTATAAAACGATCTTCGAGTTTTATAAAACGATCCTCGAGTTTTATAATATGATTCTTTCAGTTTTATAAAACGATCTTCGAGTTTTATCAAACGATCCTCGAGTTTATAAAACGATTCTCGATTTTTTTTAAAACGATTCTTCGAGTTTTATAAAACGATCTTCGAGTTTTATAAAACAATCCTCTTATATTTCTGCGGGGAGTTTTGGCCGTTGATTCCGTCGTACCGATTTTGACCCCAACACCGAGCCTCGATCTTCCGCACCCTTGACGAAAGGCATGCGTCCTTCGGTTCGATCATGCTCTGAACCATGGTTGAAACGTCTCTCATTTCATCTCGATCCGTCTTACCGTTCAATTTTTACGATAAAAATCGTAAAAGTCTTTTTTCTCGTAAATTTCAGGAAAATCTTATAAAACAGCAACGATTAGACGGAACATCATGCATTTCCAAACTATACGAATAACTCGAGAAATCTTATAAAACGCCATCGTATCAGGAAATGATCTCGTCGAAAACCGTAAAACCGTTTTCATTGCAAAACGGCTTGGACAGCCTAAAAGCGCGATAAAAGCCCACTTGCGACTTAAAAAAAAATCCAGCCCATAGATACAATGACGGTGTGACGATTTACTCGCAGAAAGAAGACAAATGTCAAGTTTGAAGATAAATTTCAAGTTTGAAGATAAATAGAATATTTCCGCAAGAAAAATAGAAAGATCGAGATAAATGGAAGATTCTCGATAAACTCGAATCTAGGCAAAAAGGAAGGACTAAACCGCCTAAGGAGACGGTATATAAGCAGAAGGCCAAGGACAAAACAAGAGGATGAGTTTTCAGAGCTTTCACCACCAAAACTTAGCACTTAGGAATATTTTCGTTTTTGTTATCGAGCTGCGTCTCAACTAGGGTTTTAGTCTTATATTGCAAGAACTAGGAATATCGCCGACGGCTCACGCAGCTAAGGCTACTCTTTTTGTACCTCTCTTACGCAGAATTTGCAATAAGATCCTTCTGGCTCTCAATCTCGCTTTTTACATCTTTTTATTTTATTCATATCGTGTTCTTGATTGCTTGTGTGCGGTTCCGCAGATAACCGGTTCCTCTGAGAAATTAGGGTTTACTCGAAATTCCTAAATTTACGTAAAATCGACAAGGGTGAATTTCGGTTCCCACAGACCGTAGGTTAGCCAGGACATCGGCCTGGGAGTTTTGTTCTCTATGAACTTGGGTAAGATTACAACTCTGGAATCTTTCGATCAAGCGCTTTGCTACGGCGAGGTATCTGATCATACTGGCGTCCTTGGCCTGATAATCACTTTGGACCTGGCTGATGATTAGTTGGGAGTCGCTGAAGACATGGATCTCCCCTGCTCCCATCTGCTTGGCGAGTGAGCGGCCTGCGATTAGGGCCCCATACTCGGCTTTGTTGTTTGTAGCTTTGAAGTTGCATCTTATCGCTCTTGATGCCGACTCACAAGTAGGGGAGGTTAAGACCAGGCCTACTCCTGCCCCTCTCACGTTGCTGGAACCGTCGACGTGTAGAGTCCATTCTCCGTTTCCTCCTGCCGAACCCTAGAAATCAACCTCTGACTCCGGGATCAGAAGCATAGAAGGTGAGAATTCAGCGACGAAGTCAGAGAGGACCTGTGATTTGATGGCTGTACCAGGTTTAAAGACTATGCCGTATTCCCCGAGCTCAATCACCCACTTTGCGAGGCGTCCTGACACCTCGGGCTTATGGAGAACGGCTTTTATGGGGAATGAAGTGATTACCATGACTTGATGGGCCTGGAAATAAGGCCAGAGCTTGCGGGCCGCTGTAACCAACGCTAGTGCTAGCTTTTCGAGGTGGCTGTAGTGAGTGTCTGCGTCCAGTAAGGATTTGCTCATGTAGTAGACATGATGTTATCTCCTTCCCTCTTCTCTTACGAGGACTCCGCTTACTGCATTATCGGACACGGCGAGGTAGAGTAGCAGGGTCTCCCCATCTAAAGGTTCTGATTGCAGAGGAGGTGTGGTGAGGTCATTGAGAGCCGGTTCAAACTTGTCATTCCACTGGAAGTCTTTGGCATCTTTCAGGGCTTCAAAGAAGGCATGAGATTTGTCGGACAGCCTGGAGATGAACCTGCTTAATGCGGCCATCCGACCTGTTAATCGTTGGACTTCCTTTACATTTCGCGGGGAAGGGATCGCCTGGATGGCCTGCACCTGTTCTGGATTTTCCTCGATGCTCTTGTAGGTAACTATGTATCCCAAGAATTTTCCAGAGCTGACCTCGAATGAACACTTTGAGGGGTTGAGCTTTATGTTGTACTTCATGAGGGTGACAAACGCTTGTTTTAGATGGGAGATGTGGTTTTCTTCCTCGAGGGATTTGACCAGCATATCATCTATGTAAACTTCCATGGTCTGCCCGATTTGTTCGGCAAACATCATGTTTACGAGCCTTTGATCAATAGATTCCCCTGGGGTCATGCAAGAGGTCTTCTCCTGGTCGTATGGATGCATGAGGATTTAGTTGTAGCCTGAGAAGGCATCCATGAAACTCATGAGCTGGTGGCCTGCAGTGGCGTCGACGAGCTTGTCGATATGAGGTAGGGGAAGAGGATCTTTGGGGCATGATTTGTTGAGGCCGGTGAAATCTATGCAGACCCTCCATTTCCCGTTCTTCTTCCTGACCACAACAATGTGGGCTAGCCATTCAGGGTACTAGACTTCTCTTATGAATCCAGCGTCGAGCAGGTTCTTGACCTCTTTGTTGATTATTTCGTCCCTCTCGGGGGCAAATTTCCTTCTTTTCTGTCGTACATGGGTGAATTTAGGGTCTACCTGCAGCTTGTTCATGATAATCGCGGGGTCGATCCCAGGAATATCCTCTTGTGACCAGGCGAAACAGTCGGAGTTGGAGCGGAGGAAGTCGATTAATCTCTGCCTTAACCCTGTGGGAAGCTTGGATCCTATCAACAGTTTCCGATCTGGGTCTCCGTCCTCCAGGAGTATCGCGTCTATCTCTTCTACCTCGGGCTCCTCCGTATGCAAGGCCAGAGGGCCCTTTGGTAATTTCTATAAGACCGGACTCTTCTCTTTCAATGTGGTTTGATAGCAGGCCATGGCGTTCTCCTGATCTCCTTTGATTACCCTGATGCCCCAGGGAGTCGGGAATTTGATGGATTGATGGAGAGTCCAGGGTACGGCCCCCATGTCGTGGATCCAGGGTCGGCCCAATATCATGTTGTAGGAGGATGTGCAGTCGACAACGAGAAACTTTGTTGGTTGGTTTACTCCTTCGGCGTATACTGGAAGGATTACTTCTCCCAAGGTGTTCTTTACCTCTCCTCTGAAGCCTATAAGCGGAGTAACCTTCCTCGTTAGTGCCTTTTCCTCCAGCCCTAGATCGGTGTAGGCTGGGAGGAAGATGATGTTTCCGGAGCTACCATTGTCTATCAGGATCCGTCTCAGTAGGGAGTTTGCTACGGTGAGGGACATGACAAAGGCGTCGTGATGAGGAGCCATGACCCACTCCTATTCGTTGGCAGTGAAATTGTTCTCATATGTCCCAAGGAGCAGGCGCTTTGGATCCTTTGTCTCTTAACCATGCCTTGCGTTCCTGGTGCTGAGCGGCCGCATCGCTTATACCGCTTATTTCTGAGCCTCCTAAGATCACATGGATAACTCGGTCTTCATGCAGGGGAGATGAGGACCTCATTTCTAAGGGCCGGTTCACGCCTTCCTTAGTCTGAAGGCTTTTGGCCTTGTCGGAGAGGAATTCCTTTAGATGCCCCTTCCTGAGGAGCTCATTGACTTCCAGCCTCAGAGCGATGCAGTCCTCAATCTTGTGGCCGTGGTCGTGGTGGATGTCGCACCATCGGTTAAGGTTGCAATTGGCGTCTGCGGCCTTCATCTTAGGAGGCCATTTGACCTGCTGACCCATCTGCCTTACTATCTTGGACTTTTAGATAGACAGGTGAGAGATGTCGGGCCATGTAGATATGCTCATTCCCTCGAGTTGAGGTAGGGGGCGATTTGGATGTCTGCCCCTACTATGTCCGCCGGCTTCCCTTGGGGGCCTGGATTGGGATCTTTCGTCGCGATCGTTTCTGAGCTGGTTGCCTGGCCTAGGCTCCTGCTTCTGCTGGGCCTTCGCTCGGCTCGCGACGTCCTCTTCCCATCTCACTTAGGCCCAAGCCCTGGACAAGACATCTTACATTGTTTTACACTGGTACTTGGTTAGTTCCTTGTACAGGTCCCCGTTAGGGAGCAGCCCCCTTTTGAAGGCGGAGATAGCCGTCCCTGCGTTGCACTCTGGGATAGCTACTTTTTCTTGGTTGAAGCGCGCGATATAGGCCCTGAGAGGTTCGGCTCTGTGCTGGAGCACTTCGTAGAGATCGTCGAATTCTTTTCCAGGTTTCTGCTGCCAACAAATTGCTCCACGAACTTGTCGCTGAGTTCTGCGAAGGACCTTATAGATTTTGTAGGGGGATTAATGTACCATTGAAGGGAAGGACCAGTCAGGGTTAAGCCGAAGCCTCTAAAAATGGAAGGCTCTCTCAGTCCTTGGGGGATTGCTGCCATTAGCATCTGTTGCTTGTAGAGGGCCACGTG
Source organism: Eruca vesicaria subsp. sativa (assembly GCA_932364175.1). NCBI lineage: Eukaryota > Viridiplantae > Streptophyta > Magnoliopsida > Brassicales > Brassicaceae > Eruca > Eruca vesicaria. Next base: position 33,907 of record CAKOAT010486266.1, read on the forward strand.
GTTGTCCGGATCGCTGGTCCCGTCGTAGGTCTTCATGATAGGGAAGGAGAATTTCCTTGGCATCTCGACTTAGGCGAGCTCTTCCACGAAAGGTATGTCGGAGTAGGAGTTAGGTTCACTCCTCCTGATGGGGGGAGCTACACCTTGAAGCCTTTCCACCATCGAGCGGATGGTGTTGAATCGCTCGGAGAACATCCTCTCAAGACCTGCTACATCGGCTGGATCTGAGATCAGGGGGTCGTCGGGTGAGTATTCCTCGTCCTCCATATCGGAGTCACTGCTGAGGGTTACTTGTGTCCTCCTTGTAGTAGTTTCCTTACCATCGGGTTTCTTATCGCCGGGAGCTGTATGCCGAGTTGCTTCATCTTCGTTGGTAGGAGTATCGAGGGAGGGCATGGTTCGAACTCGGGTTCGAAACCTTCGGCACTTGTTGCTGTTCTTTCCGAGATCTTGGTTCTCCTCTTGGAGAAGGTGGTTTTCGGCTTCGAGTGCTCTTTCCTTCTCTGCGCTTCGTTGTAGCTGTTGAGTGTGCTAGTCGAGTTTAGATTTTAGGGTTTGAACTTCTTGGAGAAGCTCTAAGGTATCACCGGTTGTTTCTCGAGCCTCGCGGAGCTCGCTGATTTCTCCTCGGACGGTATTGAGCTGATTGAGGAGCTCGGCTTTTCTCGGAGTAGCGCCGGTGGGTTCAGTCGAGTCTTCTGGTGTCATCGTCACGTAGTTGGATAACTCCCTCCTTTTAACGCCAAGCTGTTATGGTATTTTTGTGCAGGGTCGTTTTAGTACTACGGAACACAAGAAGGTTTGTACGAAGATAGAGAGAAGAGAGGATGTTTGTATGAGGTAAGGAGAAATCAAGAGAAACAAGACAGGAAACAATAGAGAAGGAGACGTATTATTAGGTTATTCGAATGGGGGTTATAATGTTGGTGTATGAACCCTAATTCTAGCGACCTAGATCTAGTCTCTCAATCTCTAAGTGTCGATCCCTTATTCTAGGGTTTGGGTTCCCCTTATATAGATGTAGATGTCGGCTTGTATTAGGTTAAACTCTTCCATATTGGCGAATATGGGAGAGTTTCCTTAGATAGAGAACTTCTATTTTACTCAAGGGTCGGTTTTGGAGCAGGACTCGGGCCCGGGGAACCTGCTTGCAGGGTCCGGGCCCTGGGTCTCTTAGGGGCAGAGGTCTAGAGGCTGGTGCCCAGCCCAGAGGCTGGTGCCCAGCCCAGAGGCTGGTGCCCAGCCCAGAGGCTGGTGCCCAGCCCAGAGGCTGGAGGAATCTAGTGCCTGAATATTTTTTCCCAACATGATGAGCCGTTGATAAGTTGTGCCGGCATTCTTAAGGCCGAACGGCATTACTTTATAACAGTAAGTTCCACGATCGGCTATGAATGCGGTTTTTTCTCGATCGTCAGGATTCATCATGATCTGATTGTACCCGGAAAAATCGTCCATGAAAGATTGGAGTTTGTTTCCTGCCGTCACCTCACCAAGCGGTCGATATGCAGCAGTGGATAGCTATCTGTAGGACAAGCCTTATTTAGGTCAGTAAAGTCGACGCAGACTCGCCACTTTCCGTTCTTTTTCTTGACAACAACAGGGTTTGCGAGCCAGTCGGGGTATCTAACTTCCATTATGGACGACCTTGAGGAGTCTCTCGAACTCGTTGTTGATTGCTTCGGCGCGTTCTGGTCCCGGTTTCCGTCTCTTTTGTTTGACGGGTTTGGACGTAGGGTTAACGTTGAGTTCATGGCAAGTGATGTTTATGTCACCCCCTGGCATGTCTTCTGTGGTCCATGAGAACGTGTTCAAGTTCCTTTTCAGACAAGCCAAGAGCTCGTCTTTTAAAGTCTCGTTTAGGTTCGCACCGATTTCAACGCAACGTTCTGGGAACCCTTTGTCGATGCATACCGAGATGACAGGTTCACAGGTAGCTTACGGAATTACACTTAAAACAAAAAAGATAAGAGAATACAGATTAAGAAATTGCGCAAAGGCTATTATTGATAAAGAGATTGAAAAGCTGTTACAAAGAGAATCGCGGAACTTAGACGACAAAACGTTCTAAGGATCCGACTTGCTAGTCTAGCCACCTAAGTTATTAATTCTCCTAAGCTAACAGCCGTTTTTCTAGGTCTAAAAAGCTCTGCCTCCTCTTGATTTCGACCTCATGCTTATATACTCTTTCTCTAGGCAGTTCGTCTTTCCTTTTCCGCTGCGATTCGCATTTATCGGGAATCTTCCATTTTTCTCGATCTTTCCATTTTTCTTTGGAAAACTTCTATTGATCTTAAATCTTGACAGTTATCAACTTCTGCGGATAAATAGGCAACCGTCATTGTATCTTTGGGCTGGACCCTATTAAAAGTCACGAGTGGCCCTTTATAGCGTTTTAGGACCTTTCGGGCCGTTTTACGATTTACCCGTTTTGCGACTTTAGACGAGATCGTTTCCTGATACGATGCTGTTTTTAAGTAAACATCTTGAACCAATCGTATGGTTTGGAAATGTTTGGTGTATCGTTTAATCGTTGTCGTTTTATATGATTTACTCGAGTTTTTACGAGAAAACGCGTCTTTAGTGACTTTAAATAAAAGATCTTGAGTTAATCGCATAGTTTGGCAATGTTTGGTGCTTTGTTTAACCGTTGTCGTTTTATACGATTTACTCTAGGGTTTACGAGAAAACGCGTCTTTTACAATTTTTAATAAAAACATTTTGACTTAATCGTATAGTTTGGAAATGTTCGGTGTTTCGTTTAAGCATTGCCGTTTTATATAACTTACTCGAGGTTTTACTAAAAACACGCCTTTTACAGTTTTTATAGTAAAACTCAAACGGTAAGGCGGATTGAGACGAAACGGAAGACGTTCCGATAACGGTTTAGAGTACGTTCGAGTCGAGGGGCATATATGGTTGAACTCAGCTCGCCTGTTGGCGATCTGGACAGATGTGTTCACCTCGCCGACGGGCGAGCTGGTTACATGTGTGATCAGCTCGCCCGTTGGCAAGCTGGACAGATCAAGCTGGACAGATGTGTTCAGCTTGCCAATGGGCAAGCTGGTGATAGGTGTGGTCAGCTCACCCATTGGCGACCTGGACAGATGTGTTCAGCTCGCCAATGTGCGAGCTGGTCACATGTGTGGTCAGCTTGCCCGTTGGCAAGCTGGACAAGTGTGTTTGGCTCGGTTCCAATCTTTTCTTGTTTTCTCAACTTGAGATCCTTGCGAAGAATGTAAGGAGAAGTAATCGTAGATGTTGATTTCGAGATTATCGTTTTTGACCCCAACATTCAGTTGTAGTACTTTGGGATCGAATCCACAAGGAGCTAAGGAATCTAAGAAATCTAGTCGAATGCAACTCTAGGTGAATGTATAAATATTAAAAACAGTAAATAAGCAATAAGGAAATATTCCAATTAATCACGACACGTACTTAATTGATAATGGAAATTTAGACTTCTAAAGCAACTCGATCATCTCGAGAGTCTATTGAAGCCCACGGGGCAGTCGCAGAGGATCACTCTATGCCCTCGTGACGAAATTGTTACGGGCTGCTCAACGCTCTCTACTTCTTGGAAGAAAAACTTCTTCTATGTTCGTATTGACAGTGCGTCAGTCGAGGAGGAATGCATTCCGCTTTTTACGACCGTGTGGGGTCGGAAAGGTATGTGAATCGAGTTCATACGAATCTTCTTCCTCTTGTTTTTTTTTATTTGTTTCTGTTTTTCTGCAGTAACCAACCCTTTGCCTCCGTATCCTGTGGATCTTCCGAACATCACCACTTCTCTTAAACGTTGTGAAGTAGGATGGTGCAGTTTTTCTCCGCAACGCGTCCGCCAAGCGGTTGCCCTCTTCCGATCTCGACTCTTTGCGGATTCTCCGATTTATGAAGAGGATCCGTTTATTGGGGAGTTTATTCTGTATGTTCCCTCAATGAGGAGTGGTAAGTCAAGCTTTCGAAGGGATAAAAATCCGGTTGTCGAAGATGACGATTCTGAACGTGCGGCCTCTCCTGACAATATTCTCAAGGACTTCCTTGACAGTCAAACGGAAGAAGGTGTCTGGATGAAAGTGGGCGGATCGTCGACCTCCCATTTTCCGGACGTTGACCATGATCAAGTCTCGGAGTTTACTAGGGGGTCTGAGAAGGCTAAGGAGGTACGTGTGTTTATTATTTTCTTTTTCGAGCGATTTTATCATTGGATGATGTCGCTTAATTCTTTTCTTTGGTAGGGTTTCCTTGTCATGAGCCGGGCCCTAGATAACCGTACTGCTGAAGCTCGCCTTGCCGAGTTTCGAGCGAAAATGGCTGAAAAAGAAGTTGCTCCTCTTCAGGCGGAGGTCGAGGCCAACCGAGCCGAAGAAGTGGTTGCGAGGGAGGTTTCTCGCGTGAGGGATGAGTGTGCGGGCAAGCGGGAGGTTGCCGAAGAGATGAAGGCTCGTCGTGAGCGATTTGCAACCGGTTTTTCGGATGCCGAAGTTGTTCAACGGGCGTACGGTGATTATCGCGAATGTCGCGGGATTGTTTGTGGGTTTTCCCTAACTCAGAAGGAAAGGTATTCGTTTTCTGAGGAATTCTCCGTGCGGCCAGGACACTTGGATCAGGAAAGGGATATGCAGCCTGAACTTTTCGACCTTAGGGCGCGCATGTGGGATCAGTGGATTCAGTCGAAGTTGGACCTGGGATATCGGATGTGGATTGTGAAGTCGATCAGTCTGCGTTCGATGACTTCAATGTGTGATGTTATTAGTTTTTTGATTTCGTCTTTGTTTTTCCGGGACTGGCCGTTGGTGGCTTTGAATCCCTACCACTGGGCGGTGTGTACTTGAAGGATTTCTAATAAGAAAATATTTTCTGAGTATGAAATTCGTGTTTTGTTTTAGATGTAGAGGGAAGAGTACGAGTTGTCATCTCGTATCTAACTCTTTGGTGTAAATCGTCCGATTCGTTTAACTCGGGATATTTCGATTTTCGCGAGTGTTTAGATGTGGGTGAAGAGACATGCCTTTAGGATCTCGATTCATGCCTTGAGACGTTAGTGACCAGTGTGCTGGGTTTAGGGCAAGACCTAGGTTTACTTTCGGATTGAGGCTATGCGATGACTAGTCGGCTTTCGTTTTGCCCGTTGCGATTTTAACCTGACTCCATACCGATTTAGAATCCGCGATAGGTTCTCGGCTTATACGATTCGTATGGTTGGAATCGTGCATCTCACCGGGAACAATTTCTAAGTTGCCCGGAAGTGCTGACCAAAAATTTGGATTTCTTTATAGCGCGCTATTTTATCCTAGTTGGATGTATGCAGACCGATAGGTCGATGCATTTGTTTAGGACGGCTAGCGTACTCGACGGGGCCAATCGCCGATCGTTCGTGTTTTTATAGTCGCGGACGGACTTGGGGAAATATTTTCTTGAGAGTTTAGGCAACGTCTCGCCAGTTCTTTCCGAAAATATTTTGATATGCAAGTTTTATAAAAACGAATAAATAGTTGTTACTGCGGAAGCGATTTTCTGGATGTTTGGAATTTTTTTGCGTTTTCGATAGTAGCGGAGATATTCTAACTTTGTCTTTATTAAAAATTTCGAAAATTTTTTGATTACAAAGCGAAAATTTTTTTAAAAAAATTTGGGAGTATACGAATACTCGTATACTCACCCACTCCCCCCCCCCCCCCGTTTTGGAAGGGGGGATAGCTGAACTCGGCTTTAGGCGAGCTGCCTACGTATTCCTTTCGGAAATCAAGCCATCTCGTAGTTCTGATTGTTTGCGCGAGTGTGCTTACTCGGCTGTCGCACACTTCTCGATAGCTCCAGTTGCAAGATCGATGTCTTTGTCCCGGATTTTCTCCTCCGGCCGGGTGGAAGCGATGGGTGCGGAAGCCTGTTGCTTTTCAGTCGTTGCTTGCTTTGGGTCGTCTTCCGCGGGCGGTGGCGTGACCTTGCCCGTTTTGGTTTCACGATTGCTACCGGAAATTGACTCAGCTTATGTTCGGCCAGGAAGCAGGATCGTGATTGTCTTTGGCATCCCCAAATTGCTGCGACTCCCGTAGGTGTTGGGGATTTGATGCCTAAGTGATATGTTGACAGAACCGACATCATGGAATTTATCCAAGGCATTCCCATGATCACATTGTAGATAGCCGGAGAAATGGCGGAGAGATTCGTCCTAGCCATGACGAGTTTGAACCTACTCATGAAATGGCGGAGAGATTCGTCCTCCTTCTGTACCAAACTCCAAAGGTCAGCGTCCTAGCCATGACGAGTTTGAACCTACTCATGAAATGGCGGAGAGATTCGTCCTCCTTCTGTACCAAACTCCAAAGGTCAGCGTCGGAGGTTTCCGGGTTAATGAACATCGAGTATTGCTTCAGGAATTCAGAAGCCAGTCGACGGAAACTTCCGAGAATTTCGCCTAAGTTTGGCGAACCATTCGAGCGCTACTCCTTCTAGGTTTTCGACGAAGAGGCGGCAGTAGCCTGTGTCCTTTTCGTGGTCCTTGAGCTTGTCTCGTCCCATGGTGATCTGGAATGCTTGTAGGTGTGCTTTGGGATCGGACGTCCCGTCGTAAGTCGGCACCTTAAGTTTTCCAGGATTGGGCAGTTTGATCTCGGTTATGCGAGCCGTGAAGGGCATTTTCCGAGACTCGTACAATAACCGATCGATTTCGGGTGCGGCGCTGGTAGCGTGATGAATCTGATATTTCACTGCTTTTACCGCTGCGGCCGTTTTAGTGATGTATTCGCGGAGATCGTGAATCTCGGTCAGATTGCCAGCAGTTTTCCGACCTTGTCGGCGTTTGCTGTGAGTAACCGGAGATAGCTCCTCGACGGTTTTTGCGTATCGCGCAAAGTCGAGTTCCCCCTCTTGTCCAGTAAAAGAACGTTCGGGAGAAGACTCCGGCAGAGGACTTCGAGTTTTTCTTCTCCTAGGATGGACGTCAGCGTCTTCGTCCGACGAATCGACCTGGTCACTTGTCTCCAGGTTAACCCTTTCGATGCTGTCACCCTCGGTTTCCTGTTCGCGAGTAGGAGGTTTCTCCGATTCGTTTGGCGTCACGTCAGGGTTATCTTTTCCGGAATCCTTTTCCGGTAAGTTACCCTGCTCGGTTCTGGGACGATCCGGAGGAGCGCCGAAATCGAGCCTCCTTCCGCGGATCTTAGTAGTTCCGCGAGGGCGAATTGCTCGGGTTTTCGCGGTTAGGGTTTCAACCCGTTTCGCGAGCGAACCAATGAGCTTTTCCTGCTCTTCCGATTTTTTGTTAAACTCGGAAAGCATCTTTTCGATGGTCTCAGCGTTAGCGTTTGTAGAGTTGGCCGCGGACGCATCTTGTGGTGGTGTTGTTTCAACGTTATCGCGTTCGTTGCGAGTTTGGTTGTCACCAGTCATCGTTTCTTCGTTGGACATGCTGCGGCTTCGGTGTAAGATAGATCCCCCCCCTCCTTCTTGCGCCAAACTGTGGGAACCGAAATCCACCTACTGTCAATAAATCGTAAAAAAGGAAACTTCGGGAAAACCCTAAGTTTCCAGAGGAACCGGCTATCTGCAGAACCGCACAACGAAGATTAAGAAAACAATAAACTTAGAATTTAAAAGAGAATAAACGAAATTGAGAGCAAAGAGGTTCTTATTCCGAATCTGCGTAAGAACTGGTACAAAAAGAGTAGCCGAAAGCCTAAGAACGAAAAAACCCTAATTGAGACGCAGCTCGCTAACAGAAAATGAAAATATTCCTAAATGCTAATTTTGGTGGTGAGAGCTCTGAAAATCGTGTCCCAGCTTCTGCCATATGCCTCCTCCTTATATACTCCTCCTTAGGCGGTTTTAGTCTTTCCATTTCGCCCGAAACCGAATATATCGGGAATTTTCCATTCCTGTCGATCCTTCCTTTTCTTCCGCGGATATCTTCTATTTATCTTCAAACTTGCCTTTTATCTTCTGTCCGCGAGTAAACCACCAAAACGTTATCGTATCTTCGGGTTTGATTTTGTTAATATCGCGAGATGGGTTTTTATCGTGTTTTAGGACCTTTCGGACCGTTTTACGATAAAAACCGTTTTACGATAAAAACCGTTTTACGACTTTATACGAGACCGTTTCCTGATCCGAAGGCGAACTAGTTGGAGAGTGCCTAGTTCGCCTGCTGGCGAACTAAGCCAGCTTGGCTTAGTTCGCCAGCAGGCAAACTAGTTGGGAGCCTCTAGTTCGCCTGCTGGCGAATTAAGCCAAGCTGGCTTAGTTCACTAGCAGGCGAACTAGTCGGGGAGGCTCTAGTTCGCCTGCTGGCGAACTAGTCGTGACTAGTTCGCCTTTTGCGGCTTTTTTGGTTTTTCGCGGTTTTGTAAAACGATTTCTCGAGTTTATAAAACAATCTTCGAGTTTTATAAAACGGCTTCTCGAGTTTTATAAAACGGCTTCTCGATCTTCGAGTTTTATAAAACGATTTCTCCAGTTTTATAAAATGACTTCTCTAGTTTTATAAAACGATCTTCGAGGTTTATAAAACGGTCTTCGAGTTTTATAAAACGGCTTCTCGAGTTTTATAAAACGGTCTTTGAGTTTTATAAAACGATCTTCGAGTTTTATAAAACGATGCTCGATTTTTATAAAACGCTTCTCGAGTTTTATAAAACGGCTTCTCGAGTTTTATAAAACGATCTTCGAGTTTTATAAAACGGCTTCTTGAGTTTTATAAAACGATCTTCGAGTTTTATAAAACGATTTCTCGAGTTTTATAAAACGACTTCTCAAGTTTTATAAAACGATCTTCGAGTTTTATAAAACGGTCTTCGAGTTTTATAAAACGGCTTCTCGAGTTTTATAAAACGGTCTTCGAGTTTTATAAAATGATCTTCGGGTTTTATAAAACGATTCTCGAGTTTTATAAAACGACTTCTCGAGTTTTATAAAACGATCTTCGAGTTTAATAAAACGATCTTCGAGTTTTATAAAACGATTTTCGAGTTTTATAAAACGACTTCTCGAGTTTTATAAAACGATCTTCGAGTTTTATAAAACGATCTTTGGGTTTTATAAAATGACTTCGAGTTTTATAAAACGACCTCTTGGGTTTTATAAAACTATTCCTTTTGTATTTTTGCGGGTAGTTTTCGCTATTGATTATGTCGTACCGATTTTGACCCCAACAGTAGTAATAAATACCACAGAGGTTTCCTGCTCTGATACCAAATGAAAGTTCAGAGACAACCAAGTAGAAGGAACAATCAGAAAATACCAAGAACATTTTCTTGTTTATTATCTTTTAAACAATCTTCCTAGATCTGTTTAATCCGGTTTACACTCAGTCACACACGACTAGAGACGGACTAATTTCTATATCTCACACACAAAGGACAAGCTCACACAATTGACTTGCCGTTTGTTAGCTTCACAAGAACAATCCTCTTGCTCAAGTTTAATCTCTATGAACGTATAACCTAAATCTATCCAAGGCAATCTAGTTAAATACGTTCCCTAACACAATATCTTATTTCCTAATATTGTGGTAACCCAAATATTCATTACTTTACGCCAAAGTAATCTCTTGTACCCAATGGTTTTAAGACACGTCATCGCTCCAAACCAACTTTACGTCAATGTGTTACCCATCGATCACAATGTGTAACTTACCCTCTTGTTCCTTGAATTCTAAGCTCCATATTGAGCTTGCATAGATCTGCGGATCCAGAGATGAAACGAAGTAGAAGGATAATGGTTAGTTTCCACCCAAACCCTAGATCAGAGATTTAGAAGAAGAAAGAGACAAAGAAGAACAAAGAGAGTGATAAGGGTTTTCTTACCCTCACCAATAGTTGGATCTAGAAGAAAATGAGTATAAGACTTGAGAAAATGATTAGAATGGATTAATACACAGCGAGATCTCCTCTCCGGTGAGACTACACAATGGCAGGAGTTGCTCTGGTAAATCATGATTGTTCTAGTGGCTTTTTCTCAGTCTACGGCTACTCTCTTTTTAGTCAGACAACGTTCATCTATGTTTTGTTTGTCCGGAGAAAAGTTAAGGGACTGTCTCCTTTTTATAGAAAAGGAGAAAATCATATGGTTTTATTTACATGGATCAAATCATAACAAATCCTTTATAACGATTGGGCTCGGGCCGGGATGTGACAATTTCTCTAAGTCTATGTTTTGACATGTGTTCGTTTGAAAGATTCTTACTTCTACAGTGGATTGTCGATGATGCAAATTGAATTTCAAAGATGGTCATAATATATTCTATTAAAAAAGTATAAAATAATACTTGTTTATTTTAAATGATTTTTTTTACAGATTTTCATTACATTTCATGTATTGTTTTTTTCTAAATAATCACTTCATTTATTCTATTCAGTTTATTTATTGTCTTGCCTAAATATGTGTTGGTGTCAAAATCGGTCACGACAGAATCAATGGCTAAAAGTTTTCGTAAAAATAAAAATACGTTTTATAAAACACAAGAAGTTGTTTTATAAAATTCTAAGGACTTTCCTAATAAAGGAAATTCGAGGAAAAACTTGGAGATCGTCATCTCGGAAGAACGAACGAAACAAACGCCGATTACACAATTGCACAAGTTAAGCGAAAAACCGCAAAAAAACCGCATCCTCCGTAAACCGCGAGCAGGTTTGACCGAACCAGTTCGACGTATGACGAGCCGAACCAGTCGGTTCAGCTCGCCGTATGGCGAACTGGTCGGTTCTGTAATAGTTCGCCGTACGGTGAGATGAACCAACCCGGTTCGGTTCGCTGTATGTCGAGTTGACCGTCCCGAGCCTCGATCTCCCGCATCCTTTATGTAAGGCATACATCCTTCGATTCGATCATTTTTTGAGCCATGGTCGAATCGTCTCTTATTTCGTCTCGATACGTCTCACCGTTCAAGTTTTACGATAAAAATTGTAAAAGTCTTCTTTTCTCGTAAAGTTCGGGAAGATCGTCTAAAACGACAACTATTAGACGGAACATCGTACATTGCCAAACTATACGATTAAATCTAGAAATCTTATAAAAATGGCATCGTATCAGGAAACGATCTCGTTTAAAATCATAAAACGGTTTTTATCGCAAAACGGCTCGGACAGCCCAAAAAGCGCGATAAAACCCCACTTGCGACCTTAAACAAAATCCAGCCCAAAGATAACAATGACGGTTTGATGATTTACTCGCAGAAAGAAGATAAATGTCAAGTTTGAAGATAAATGTCAAGTTTGAAGATTTCCGCAAGGAAAATGGAAAGATCAAAATAAATGGAAGATTCCCGATAAACTCGAATCTGGGCGAAATGGAAGGACTAAACCGCCTAATGAGGGAGTATATAAGCAGAAGGCCAAGGACAGAACAGGAGGACGAGTTTTCAGAGCTTTCACCACCAAAACTTAGCATTAGGAAACTTTCCGTTTTTTGTTATCGAGTTGCGTCTCAACTAGCGTTTTCAGTCTTAGGTTATTAGAACTAGGGAACTCGCCGACAGCTCTTGTAGCCAAGGCCTACTCTCGTTGTACCACTCTTACGCAGATTTCAGAATAAGATCCCTCTTGCTCTCAATCTCGTTTTCTACTTCTTTTACTTATTCATATCGTGTTCTTGATTGTTTATGTGCGGTTCCGCAGATAGCCGGGTCCTCTGGGAAATTACGGTTTACTCTAAATTCCTAAATTTACGTAAAATTGACAGGGGTGAATTTTGGTTCCCACATTTTGGCGCTAGGAGGAGGGGGGGTCTTATTTATCTTACACTCAAGCCGCAGCACACTCAATCAAGAAGCGATGTCTAAAGAACAACCAACTCGCGTCTATGGCGACAACGTTGACAATACACCAGCTCCCGATACGCCCACGGTTAACACTAACACTAACACCGAAGCCGTCGAGAAGATGTTCTCTGATTTCAACAAGAAATCAGAGGAACAAGAAAAGCTCTTCGGTTCACTCGAAAAACATGTTGATACCTTAACTGCGAGAACCAGGGCAATTCGCCCCGCGGAACTATTAGGACCTGCGGAAGAAGGCTCGATTTTGGGACTCCTTTGGATCGCCCCAGAACCGAGCAGGGAAATCTGTCGAAGCAAAACTCCGAAAAAGATAACCTTGACGCGATGATGAACGAATCGTAGAAATCTCCTACTCGCAGACAGGAGACCAAAGAAGACGTTATCGAACGGGTTAACCTAGTAACGAGCGAACAATCTGATCCATCGGATGAGGACGCAGACGTCCATCCGTGGAGAAGGAAGGATCGCAGCCCTCAGCCGGAAACCTCTCCCTAACGTTCTCTTATTGAGGACGAGGAGGAGCTCTACTGCGTGCAATGCGCAAAAACGGCCAAGAAACGATCTCAAGTTAGTCGCAGCAAACGCCGAAAAAATCGGAAAACTGCTGGCAAACTAACAGAGATTCGCGATATCCGCGACTACGTTAATAAAACGGCCGCAGCGGTAAAAGCAGTGAAATATCAAATTCACCATGGTACCAGCGCTGCTCCCGAAATAGATCGGCTGCTGTACAAATCTCGAAGAACGCCATTCACGGCTCGCATCACCGGGGTCAAGCTACTCGATCCTGGAAAACTCAGAGTGCCAACCTATGACGGGACGACAGATCCCAAAGCGCATCTGCAGGCCTTCCAGATTACCATGGGATGAGCAAAGTTCAAGGATCACGAAAAAGACGCGGGCTACTGCCGCCTTTTCGTCGAAAACCTAAAATGAGCGGCGCTTGAGTGGTTCGGCAAACTTAAGCAAAATTCAATCGAGAGTTTCCGCCAGCTTGCTTCCGAATTCTTGAAGCAATACTCGATGTTTATAAATCGGGAAACTTCCGACGCCGACCTATGGAGCTTATCCCAGAAGGAAGAGGAACCTCTCCGCGACTTCATGAGCAAGTTCAAACTTATCATGGCTATGGTTAGCAGAATAAGCGACAAAGTTGCAATCGATGCGCTCAGAAAATCGCTCTGGTTCAAGTCAAAGTTTCGAAAGTGGATAACTCTCGAGAAACCGCAGACGATTCAGGACGCGCTCCACAAAGCTACCGATTACATAACCATCGAAGAGGAGACTAAAATCCTGTCCGAAAAGCATAAGCCGGCGAAAGCATCCGCAAAGGACATCGTGTCCGAGCAGAAGCCAAGAAAGAAAAACCCTCGTAACGACAAATACGTCCATCACGAGGGACATGATCTCCAAGGGGAACACAACTACGCCATCAATTCCGGATCGGAACAAGGGCGAACTACAGGGAACACGTGGTCAAGGAATCCGAATTACGGAAAAAATTCCTTCTGCGATCTCCACCAAACTCGTGGACACTCTTCCATGATCTGCAAAGCTCTCGGTGCCAGACTGGCCACAAAGTTTCTCTCGGGAGAACTCTCCGAGATATCCAGCGTGAAGGACCTTATCCGCGATTCAGATCGCCCCCCGAAAAACGATAAGAACTCGCGAGCGGAAACTCCGCCTCAAGGGAACCAATCGGGCGAGAAACGCGGACGAAGACAAGACGAGAAAGGAAATGACGCTAGCCACCGAAAGATCAATATGTTCATCGGCGAATCGTAATACTACAGCGATACCCAATCCTCTATCAAGTCCTACCAACGGAAAGCCGAAACCGGTTCGCGTTGGAACGTACCATCGGATAACACTCCAAAGTGAGTAATCTCTCTCTCGACGACGCAGAAACCGGCAGCATCGATCAACCACACGCCAATCCTCTCGTCATCGACTTAGTCATAAGCGACCTAGAAGTCGCTCGAGTCCTGGTCGACACCGGAAGCACTTTCAATGTAATCTTCCGCAACACGTTGGCGCGCATGGGAATCGATTTATCGGAGGTCGAGCCAATACCAAAGCCGCTGACCAGTTTCTCCGGCGAAACGTCTATAACCCTATGATCGATCCGGCTTCCGGTCTCCGCGAAAGAAGTGACGAAAATCGTCAACTTTGCAGTCGTCCATTCCCCAGCTATCTACAATGTGATCATGGGCACGCCTTGGATAAACTCCATGAAGGCGGTTCTGTCGACATACCACTTAGGCATCAAGTTTCCAACCCCTACGGGAGTCGCGGCAATTTGGGGATGCCAAAGACAATCGCGACCTTTCTTTTTATCCGAACATAAGCTAAGGCAATTGGCGATCGCAATCGTGAAACCAAAACGGGCGAAGTTCACGCCGCCACCCGCGGAAAACGACCCAAAACCAGCAATGGTCGAGGAGCAACAAGCCTCCGAACCCATCGCTTCTACCCAATCGGAGGAGGCAAACCCGGACCAAGACAGTGAACCAGAAATTAAAGTGATCGAGAAGTCTGCGACAGTCTAGTAAACACACTCGCACAAACAATCAGAACTACGAGATGACTTGATTTCCGAAAGGAATACGAAGGCAGCTCACCTAAAGACGTCAGCTATCCCCCTTTCCGAAACGGGGGGGGGGGGGGGGTTC
>CAKOAT010486266.1:48448-60525 GCA_932364175.1 Eruca vesicaria subsp. sativa
TCCTAAAACGGAAAAACGTTTTCTACAACCACGGGCATACATGGCATATCAAGCTCAACGAACGCTACTTGGCCCTTGTCCGATCACGCTTCACTTCAATGCCAAGTTTACAAACCGACTTAACCTTATTGATAGCACCAAAGTGTCGTGGTCTAATACTCTACCAAATACTTCCTTGGCTATGCGGCTGAATACAACCTTCATGCCAAGCTAATACATTCAACGAATAATGAAAACTCGTCAAAAATTGACTAATTTCTGTATTCTCACGATTCTCTCTATTTCCGAAGCGAGTTGCCTACAAAATTCAACGTGAGAGAAAACACTCGTAACAGAGCTCCTGAAGCCGTACGAGATATCCTTATAATATATGTAAAGATCTCGGAAAGCCAATAAATTGCAAAGCACTGTAATTAAAGACGTCTGGTTTCGGGAAAAATTTACGCGACCCCTCGGTCCTAACTCCTCTAGCATGAATCAAACTACTTAACATCCAAACAAGAACATAAGTTTTGGCTGCGAATGTCCGCAAGCAAGTCAAAGTATTTCTGCGAAGCAGGGTTAAGACAAAACCCTTGTAACACCGCGCAACATCTTCGGGCCCACAAACGTTTCGAACACGCAACGCGGCATATAAAATAAAAACCAATCTTCGGCACTGCGAGACGTCGCAGACGCCCGAAGAATAGTTTTTCGACACAAATACATTCCTCGATAAAATCACTTTCTTGGAAGAGACCCAACAGTCCATCCGCGACTATAAAACATACAAAACTACTTAACATATGTATCCTTCGCGAAGGCCCAAAAAACGGTAGCATCTACCACCAAGTTTGTTGCTGATCACAACAAAATCGCAACAGTCCTAAACAAAATTAAGTTATCTCGCAGAGATAGCTCTCATACACCCGACACAAGGGTAATAGAGCTATAAATGAAATCCAAACTTTTGGTCAGCACTTCCGGGAGACTAAAAAATTGTCCTCGGTGAGATGCTCGATTCCAACCATACGAGTCTTATAAGCAGAGAACCTATCGCAGACTCTAAATCGGTATGGAATCAGGTTAAAATCGCAACAGGCAAAACGAAAGCCGATTAGTCATCGCATAGCCTCAATCCGAAAGTAAACCTAGGTCTTGCCCAAAACCAAGCACACTGGTCTCTAACGTCTCAAGGCATGATTCGAGATCCTAAAGGCATGTCTCTTTGTTCATATCTAAATGCTCACCAAATTTCGAAACATTCTGGAACGAGCAAACGAACAGGGCGATCTAGAAAAAGAGTAATACTGTGAGACGACAACTCATATTCTTCCCTCTACATTGATACGAATAAAAATACGCTCTTAAAATCAAAAACTGATTTATAATAAAGCCGCAAAGCGGCAGGGACTCATAGCCACACACGGCCAGTTCAAAAACTATAATGGCCACACTCGGCCAGAGCAAACAGCGTACTAAGCTAATCTCAAGACCGAAAAAAAGGTCCAATACACATAACTAGACTGTAAAGGTCTCACTGGGAAACAGGTCATACGAACCTTAACTCCAAGACGAAATACGAAAGGCTTGATCCCTTCAATAGGGTACGTAGGCAGCCGTCACAAGGCGCATCACTAATCTTAAACGCTTTCTGCGCCCTGGAGAGTGGAAAGATCAATTTCGACGGACCTTTCTAGACATTTATTCCGCCTAACTTACCTAAAACTGGCTAACCACTCGCAAGAACATCACGCTAGAGGCTCAAGTTTCTAGCGAGCTGGGGGGGGGCAAACTGTTGGTGTCAAAATCGGTCACGACGGAATCAATGGCTAAAAGATCCCGCAAAAATAAAAAAAATACGTTCTATAAAACACGAGAAGTTGTTTTATAAAATTCTAAAGACTTTCCGAACAAAGGAAATCCGCGGAAAAACTTGGAGATTGTAATCTCGGAAGAACGAACGAAACAAACGCCGATTACACGATTTCTTAAGTTAAGCGAAAACTGCAAAAAACCGCATCCGCAGTAAACCGCGAGCAGGTTCGACCGAGCCAGTTTGACGTACGACGAGCCGAACAAGCCGTTTCAGCTCGCCGTACGGCAAACTGTTCAGTCCCAGACCACCTCGCCGTACGGCAAGGTGGAGGCCACAAACCAGCTCACCGTACGGCTAGCTGAACCAAAAATAATCATATTATTCAATTTGATTAGGATTAGATTCTGATGTATAACAATTTAAAAATATTCAATTAATTATATAAGGACACATGCATATATAAAACTAATTATGAAAAATAAAATATTAATTTATAAAAATATATAATTTAACAGCCGCAAAGGCATGTAAGTGAATCTCAAGTTTTAGATAAAATATGAATCAGCCAATGTCACACGCACTCGTTGACATAACTTCATCTCCTTTTTTGTGTCTTTGTGTGATGATAATATGAATTGAAGCTTGGAAACTCCACTTTTTCTTTTTGGTCAGCCGCCCATCTAAACTAGATCAAGTGATAGTCAGGCAGCCGATTTTCCGAGAAGTACCTCCGTCTGGCCGGGTCTGATCTATATGGGAAAATGTGTAGTCTCTGGTACTTGCTTCTTTTGCTAGCGCGTCTGCACGATCATTCCTATTGTTAGGTCACATCCTCGAAATCTCTCTGTATACATGTTCTCCTTCTTTCCTTCACAGTATGCATGTTCTCCTTCTTCCTTCACAGTATGCATGTTCTCCTTCTTCTAACCGACAAAACAACTTGTTATTACAGTACATTGACGAACAAAGCAACTTGCAATAGTTGTGATTTCAAAGTTTGCTAATTTCTTTTTAAGATGGTTGTAACTGCAACCAAAAAAAAGAACTTGTTCTGCAAATACTGACCGTAATGTGTAGCTTCCGAGGAAACTCCCCTTTTCTTATGGTTCTTGATATTGTAATTCTTCCATTGTTACTGTTAATAGATTTAAATAGGCGACGATTATTATATTCCAGGACAGAGATTAACTGAAACAGAATTGAAAGTTGGATACTTGTGTTGAGACATGCCAAAAAAACATGATCATCAAGACTTATTTCCTTCACAGTATGCATGTTCTCCTTCTTCTAACTGACAAAACAACTTGTTATTACATTACATTGACAAACAAAGCAACTTGCAATAGTTGTGATTTCAAAGTCTGCAAATTTCTTTTAAGATGGTTGTGACTGCAACAAAAAAAAAAAGAACTTGTTCTGCAAATACTGACCCAAAGATTGAGTGATAAGTTTATGAAGCATTTGCTTTAAGAAATCATATTTCGACTTCACTATCACTATATTCTATATACTTCTAATAACAGTTTTCAAAATCAAATTTCATGAAAACTTAGTTAAGGCTTTCCATTTGAAGTCAAATCCTGGCATTGGTGAGACATTTCTTTATGTTCTCATATGTTATTTCTGTTTTCTTTGATTTCATCTGATTTATTAATCTGCAAGAAAACAAAGAAGAAAAAGCAACAATAGTAGTCCATCGTTGTGTTTGAACCGAGTTTGGTGATAGCAAGTAAATGATCAACAAAAACTCGTCGGTGGGTTATTTCGAAGGTGTAAACGAGTAGATAAGAGTGAGAAGAGTTTTATTGATAATTGGAAGGAAGAATACAAAAGGGAACTGTGGTGCTCGGAAGCTAGCCGGAGTTGTACGGACAAATCTAAGAGCAACAAGATCTAGTCAGTCTATTTTCGGGTCTCCCCTAAGTTTGGTCTCCCTTCGCTTTTATAGGTTTCTGTACGGACAACCCTAATGGGCCGCTTCCTTCATCTCATGGGATTTTAGATTAGCCGGGTCTCCTTACTCGGTACGGATTGGTGACGTGGTCGGCTTCGACTTCCTTGTTGCCTTGCGGACACGATCCTTCCTCGTCTAGTCAGGCCGAATGATGGGTCGTAGCATTTATTCGATGGGCCTTGTGGAGAGGATGGAACTATCTCCTACAATAAGTCCCGCCCCAGTTCACTATGGTTGCTGCACCTGCTTAGTGAAGTGAATTGTTATGGTCGAGAGAATAAATGGCTTGGCTCCGAAAGTTCTCGTCTACTCGCTTCCCTTTTTGGGGAACCGGTTTAGTCTGACTGGGAGTGGTCTATTTTGTTGGGGTCAAAATCGGTCACGACGGAATCAATGGCTAAACATGAAAAAGTGTCGAGAAGAAATTTAAGGATTCTCCGAACAAAGCAACTCCTTAAAACTCGACAATTGTCATCTTGGAAATCGTCGGGAAATCGAATAGAACAGCCCGCGATTGTTTTATTGGCCAAGTTAAAAAAAAATGGCCGTAACATCAGAACTCCCCGAGATGTTAAAACTATTGTTAAGATCAGAGTCAACGCCTACAGACACATCTCCTTACATCCTCAAAGGTCTTGGGAAGAAAAAACAAGAAAAGACCAAAGCCAAGCACCCATCTAGCTCGCCAATGGGCAAGCTAGGATACACCTGTGACCAGCTTGCTCGTGGGCGAGCTGAACGCATCAGTCCAGCTTGCCCATGGGAGATATGCACGCACTTGTCCAGCTCACCCATTGGCGAGCTGAGCACATCTGTCCAGCTCGCCAATGGGCGAGTCTATTTCAACCACGTGTGCTCCTTGACTCGATCGTACTCTGAACCGTGATCGGAACGTCCTTGATTTCGTCTCAATCCGCCTTACCGTTTGAGTTTTAGGATAAAAACCATAAAAGACTTGTTTTTAGTAAAACCTTGAGTAAATCGTAGAAAACGGCAACGGTTAAACAAAACACCGAAAATTGCCAAACTATACGATTAACTCGAGATCTTTTATAAAAATTATAAAACACGCGTGTTTAGTGAAACCTCGAGAAAATCGTACGAAACGGCAACGGTCAAACGAAGCACCGAAGATTGCCAAACTATACGATTAACTCGAGATGTTTACCCAAAAACGTCGTCGTATTAGGAAACGATCTTGTCTAAAGTCGAAAAACGGCTAAGTCGTAAAACGGCTCAAAAGATCCTGAAACGCGATAAAAGACCACTCGCGACTATAGACAGGATCCAGCCCACTACAATGAAGGTTTTCCTATTATCCGCAGGAATAGATAAATGTCAAGATTGAAGATAAATAGAAGTTTTCCGCAGAAAAATGGAAATATCGAGGAAAGACTAAACCGCCCAGGGAAGGAGTATATAAGCAGAAGGTCGAGGACAGAAGCAAGGGACGTTCAGAACTCTCTTCACTCACAAACTTAGGCATTTAGGCAATTTTCCGTTTTTTTATCGAGCTGCGTCTCAACTAGGGTTTTAGTCTTAGGTTTCTAGAACTAGGGAACTCGTCGCCAGCTCTTGTAGCCAAGGCTTTACCTCGTTGTACCGCTCTTACGCAGATTCGGAATAAGAAACCTTTTTTCCCTTTAATCTTGATTTTATTTGTTCTTACTGTTATTCTCGTTTTATGATTGCTTGGCGTGTGGTTTAGCAAATACGGGACCTCTAGGAAATTAGGGTTTTCCCTAATTTCCTTAATTCAAGGAAATCGACGGTGTGAATTTCGGTTCCCACAGTTTGGCGCTAGAAGGAGGGGGGGGGGTCGGATTACTCTAACTCATAGCCGCAAAACGCTTGATCAAAACAATTTCTGGAAATATAAAAGAAAAATTCGCAGCACAAAAAAGCGCTGGTAAAACAACTCCAGAAGCGACTACTCTTATAGCCAATGCTCACACAAACGCTGTAGTACTTAACAAAATCGAAAACCTAATTGTGACTTTTCGCCACAGGAAGAGCAATAAAACAAACTCGCGATTTCTATCTCAGATCACTTAGGCAACGATAAAATCTATCAAACCCCATAGTGTTTTTCTTATTTCCGAGTGGGACAAATCTCATTACGTATGGTTTGACAAAAAGACGTTTTCCGAGAAATTTTTGGAAAATAAAACTTGCTCTCCCCGAAACCGCGGAATAAACCCTAGGTTACTCGCGGAAAACCGTAGGTTACTCGCGGAATAAATCCTAGGTCACTCGCGGAATAAACCCTAGGTTACTCGCGGAATAAACCCTAGGTTACTCACAGAAAAACCGTAGGTTACTCGCGGAATAAACCCTATGTCATCCGCGGAAAAACCGTAGGTTACACGCGGAATAAACCCTAGGTCATCCGCGGAAAAACCCTAGATTACTCGGGGATTAAACCCTAGGCTACTCACAGAGTTTGCCGTACCGTCCAGGTTGTTAATACGGCAAGTTGGACGATACTATCCGGCTCGCAAAGACGGTGAGTTGGCCAAGCAACCCAGCACGCCACCTCGGCGAACTGGTCCGCCTTTCACGTCGCCCTCAAGGCACTAAATTTACCCCGAGGGATCTTACCATCCAGCTCGCCTGTTGGCGAGCTGGCCGAGCTCAACCAGCTCACCTGTTGGCGAGCTGGACCGTTCAAACCAGCTGGCCTTCTCCGCGAGTTGGTCGACCTTTCTCCTCGCCTTCGAAGAACTGACTTTGCACCGAGGGTCCGTACCATCCAAATCACAACCATGGTGAGCCTGATCGTACTCCAAACAATGATCGCATTGCTTTTCGTTTCTTCTCGATCGGAGTTTCCATTGAGATTTTGCGACGAATATAAGTCAGCTCGACGAATCGGGATTGTACTCACCGACTCGCCAGTGGGCGAGTTAAACAAGCTCGACGGACCAAAACGTTTCAACCTTAAATCTGTCGGAACACTTGTCGTTTCGGCCCAATCGGAGTACCCGTTAGAACTTTACGACAAAAACCACAAAGACTATCTTTCTCGTAGAAATTTGAATCGATCGTCTAAAACGGCAACGGTTGACTCAACACCAAAGTTGCCTAAACTATACGGGAAATTTAAGCTCTCTAAACGCAATCCGGTTTTACCAAAGTCTGCCACGTTAAGTCGAAAACATATAGTCATATACGTGTGATGGATTTTCAACAATATACGAAGCACACCTAGCCATTTAAGTAAAACCAGCAATCCGAAGAAACAAGAACATAAACTCCGATGTTGAAGTCCCTTTTTCACTCTGATATTCCTGTTGGCGTTTCGTCGAATACCGATTCATATGAAAATAAGTCAAAAGACGAAGAACGAAGAAGAAGCAGTCCCAAATCATCAATGAAACTAAGGTATGTCTGATTCGAAAATTTTATTAGACTTCTAATTTCTCGTAGGCAAGGAATGAAAACGTCTTGTACACTGCCGTAAAACCTAGGGAACTTAGAATATAGGGGGATAGGCTAGCATGCTAAGCCGTAGGCAATTTTTGTCCATCTCAATCTATTGTTCTCTAACTGTTCAGGCATAACTCGCAAACCGATCAAATCTCTCGTACAACTGAGAAACAATCGCCACGCATTCGAGCATACTCATCTCATTTCCCAAAGAAAAAAGGAACTAGAGACACTGACGTTGTCTTAACACCGACTCGTTCCTATAAAGTTTCGTAAAACAGACATACTCCAAGTCATCATCAATCCACCATGGTCTTTAATCGACCCATCGAAAATATTCGGACAATGCGATGCCTCGTCAAAAACATCCGAAAATCAAAGACAATCTAAGATCCGTCTAAACGCTAAAGACTGATCCAAATCATCTGGGAAATAATCTCGAGGACTATACAGCATCTCTCATCGCAATCATGCGTTTAGAAAACCTCTGCCAACCTTCAGAGTGAAACTTGATATTTTCCGTCGAACCAAATGAGTCACGGAATAATATCAAGAACACTTGCGGCAAAAAAAAAAATTGAGAATACAAGAAGCAGCAATAGGGAACACGTCCTTCCTGCTTGCCGACTGATCCTATTTCTGGTCAAGTGATCCTCTTCCGCTCAAGAAACCCGCTAAAAAGTTTCGCGACTAGATCTCGGTGAAATAACCTTTGGTAAAACTCCGTGAGTGACTCCAAGAAACTATCACTGAAGAATCAGAAACAAAGCGGAAAGGTATCACAAAAATTCACGGAAGCACCATTATTTTGACATCTCCATACGACGCGTCAAATTCGTCGCCCGTTACTTATGCAAGAAATCCTTCGTATAGTCGAAGACCTTGACATACGAAGTAACTTTCGAAAGTAAATGTAACAGGTTTTGCGAAAAGTACTTTCCATATAGCAAAGCCATACGATCCGACGCTGGACGACCAATCTAAACTTTGTTTCCTCGCACCAAAATCTGAAAGATCTCATTCTTTAGCCCTTCGGTTCACGAGCATTCGCTCTCATTCCTCTCGATTACATCCGAGAATAAAACTACCCTGCAAACGACTCCACACGGGCTCAACGTCGAACTTCTTAGGCTATGTCTCCCTCGGGTAAAAAAAAAAAAAAACTTCCATACGAATAAAGGAAAGATTATATGAAACTTTCATAGTATAAATCAAACCCAAAATGTTAAAAAGTTTTCTACAAGCACGGCCATACTTGGCATATCAATATCGAGAAACGCTAATTGGCCTTTGTCCGATCACGCTTCACTTCAATGCCGAGTCCAAGTTTATATACCGACTCGACCTTATTGATAGCACGAAAGTGTCGTGGTCTAATCCTCTACCAACTATGTCCTTGGCTATGCGGCTGAATACAACCTTCACGCCAAGCCAATACATTCAACGGATAATGCAAACTTGTCGAAAATCGACTAAGATTTGTATTCTCACGATTCAATCTATTTCCGAAGCGATTTGCCTACAAAATCTGACATGTAAGAAAACACTTGTAACAGAGCCTGAAGCCGTACGGAGTTATCCTTAAAATATATGAAAAAGATCTTGGAAGTTCAACACTTCACAAAGCACTGTAATTAAAGACGCTTAGTTTCAGGAATGAAAAATTTCCACGACCCCTCGGTCCTAATTTCTCTAGCATGAATCAAACTACTTAACATCCAAACAGGAACATAAGTTTTGGCTGCGAATGTCCGCAAGCAAATCAAAGTGTTTCTGCAAAGCAAGGTTAAGACAAAACCCTTGCAACACCGCGCAACATCTTCGAGCCCCCAAACGTTTCGAACACGAAACGCGACATATAGAATAAAAACCAATCTTCAGCATCGCGAAAAGTCGCAGACGCCTGAAGAACAGTTTTTCGACAAAAAATACCTTCCTCGATAAAATAATTTTCTTGGAAGCCCCAACAGTCCATCCGCGACAATAAAACATACAAAACTTCATAAGATACGTATCCTTCGCGACGGTCCAAGAAATGGTAACATCTACCACGAAAGTTTGTTGCTGATCACAACAAACTCGCAACAGTCCTAAACAAACTTAAGTTATCTCGCAGAGATACCTCTAATACACCCGACACAACGGTTATATAACTATAAAGAAATCCAATTTTTGGTCAGCACCTTAGGGGATGCTCGATTCCGACAAGACAAGTCGTATAAGCTGAGAACCTATCGCGGACTTTAAATCAGTACGGAATCAGGTTAAAATCGCAAAAGGCAAAACAAATGCCGATTAGTCATTGCAAAGCCTTAAAACCGAAAGCAAACCTATGTAGTGCCCTAATCCCAGCACACTGGTCTCTAGCGTCTCAAGGCATGAAATGAGATCCTAAAGGCATGTCTCTTCGTCCATATCAAAATGCTCACGAGATTCTAAACATCCTAAAACGAGCAAACGAATAGGGCGATCAACAAAATAGTTAGAAAATGAGATGACAACTCATATTCTTTCCTCCACATTCATACGAATACAAACTTGCTCTTAAAACGCAAAACACAATTTAAAAAGATGGCTGCAAAGCGGCACAGATTCGAAGCTGCATACAGCCAGTCTAAAATTATAATGGCTGCACTTGGCGGAAGCAAACAGCCTACGAGGAAAGTCTCGAGGCTGATACAAAACATCATCGATATCGCCATGTTCGATAATTTCTACGCATAACTAAGACATTAAAGGTCTCAATCGAAAACAGGTCATACGAACCTTAACTCTAAGACGAACTACAAAAGGCTTGATCCCTTCAAGAGGGTACGTAGGATGCCTTCACTAGGCGCAGACCCAATCCTACCACTTGCCATTCCAATGAGAGTGGGAAGACAACTTTCAACGGCACTTTTCAACCATAAATTCCGACTAACTTGCCTAAAAAATGTCTAAACACTCGCTAGAACCTCACGCTAAAAGCTCAAGGTTCTAACGAGCTGGGGGGCTAACTGTTGGTGTCAAAATCGGTCACAACGGAATCAATGGCTATAAGTTCCGGAAAAAGAATACAAGAAACTATAGACTTTCTACGGAGATACGATGTTACGGAAAACTCGTACCAAAGTATGAAATAATCAAAAAAGACCTCCTTGCTCGTTGGGGTCAAAATCGGTTACGACGGAACCAACAACCAAAACTTCCCGCAAAAAGTTAAGAATAAATATTTAAACACGAAAAAGTGTCGAGAAGAAATCTATGGATTCTCCGAACAAAGCAACTCCTTAAAATTCGACAATCTTCATCTTGGAAATCATCGGGAAATCGAATAGAACAGCCAGCGATTGTTTTACTGGCCAAGTTAAAAAAAATGGCCGTAATATCCATACTCCTTTAGATATTAAAACTATTGTTAAGATCGGAGTCAACGCCTACGGACACGTCTCCTTACATCCTCAAAGGTCTCGGGTAGAGAAAACAAGAAAAGACCAAAGCTGAGCACCCGTCCAGCTCACCAACGGGCAAGCTAGAACACACATGTGACAAGCTCGCCCGTGGGTGAGCTGCACGCATCAATCGAGCTTGCCCATGGGCGAGATGCACTCATCACTCCAAGTCGCCCATGGGCGAGCTGCACGCACTTGTCCAGCTCGCCCATTGGCGAGCTAAGCACATCTGTCCAGATCGCCAATGGGCGAGCTTATTTCAACAACCTGTGCTCATCGACTCAATTGTACTATGATCCGTGATCGGAACGTCCTTTGTTTCGTCTCAATCGGCCTTACCATTTGAGTTTTACGATAAAAACCGTAAAAGACGTGTTTTTAGTAAAACCTCGAGTAAATCGTAGAAAACGGCAACGGTGAAACGAAACACCGAACATTGCCAAACTATATGATTAACTCAAGATCTTTTATAAAAATCGTAAAACACGCGTGTTTAGTGAAACCTCGAGTAAATCGTACGAAACGGCAACGGTTAAACGAAATACAGAACATTGCCAAACTATACGATTAACTCGAGATGTTTACCCAAAAACGTCGTCGTATTAGGAAACGATCTTGTCTAAAGTCGAAAAACGGATAAGTCGTAAAACGACTCGAAAGATCCTAAAACGCGATAAAAGCCCACTCGCGACTTTAGACATGATCCAGCCCAAAGATACAATGACGGTTTGCCTATTATCCGCAGGAATAGATAAATGTCAAGATTGAAGATAAATAGAAGTTTTCCGCAAAAAAATGGAAAGACCGAGATAAATAGAAGATTTCCGATAAGCACGAATCAGGGCTGAAAAGGAAAGACTAAACGGCCCAGAGAAGGAGTATATAAGCAGAAGTCGAGGACAGAAGCAGGGGACGTTCAGAACTCTCTTCACACACAAACTTAGGCATTTAGGCAATTTTCCGTTTTGTTATCGAGCTGCGTCTCAACTAGGGTTTTAGTCTTATATTTCTAGAACTAGGGAACTCGCCATCAGCTCTTGTAGCCAAGGCTTTACCTCGTTGTACCGCTCTTACGCAGTCTCAGAATAAGAAACCTTTTTGCCCTTTAATCTCGATTTATTTGTTCTTACTGTTATTCTCGTGTTTTGATAGATTGGCGTGTGGTTTAGCAGATATCCGGGACCTCTAGAAAATTAGGTTTTTCCCTAAGTTCCTTAATTCATGGTAATCTACGGTGTGAATTTTGGTTCCCACATATTTCGGCTTGCACTACAAAAAAAAAGATCTATTGTTACGAATTTTGGAGACTAAAAGTTTTCGTCACCTCTTTGTCACATAATAGACACTAATTTGTGACTATTATTTTATGTAAGAAAAGAGTAACCACTTGGTCATAATATTGTGACGCGTTTTATCGTAGCCAAAATTTGTCACATTTAGTGACATAAACATGACGGAAATAGAA
>CAKOAT010486266.1:62231-113106 GCA_932364175.1 Eruca vesicaria subsp. sativa
GTAACTATGTGTGACGAGTTGCTACAAATATTAGTAGTCACAGATATTGTGACATTTTTGTTACGCCAAAACATTTGTGACACACGTATTGCAACCATAAAAAATTAGTAACAAAGACGTAACAATGACAATATTGTTACGAATTATAGTCTATTGTGACAGAATATTTTGTCACAATATCCTTATATTCTTGTAGTGTTGTGGAAACTTGGTTTCCCTCGAGAAGTGGAAGAGACACGGGCTGGTTTTCGCGTGTTGGGCGGAAAGTAGGCCCAATAGGCCTCGCTGACCTAATGATGGATATTGCCTTAAAACACGCGTCCCCTCTTCCTTATAAATACTCCTCCCCTCCCCCCCCCCTCTCATTTGTTCAGTTTCCTTTGCTTCTCTCAGGTATTTCCTCTCTCTAGTCTCTCTCTCTTTGTCGCCTTATAGTTAGGTTTTTGTTGATGTCTTCGGGTAGGCATCTGACGGCGGTGGAGAAAGGTAAATCTGTAACAACTAATTCAGCGGCTTCAGAGAGGCGAACTTCTGATACTCGACGTGTGATAGAATCCGAATTGACACACCAGGAGGCTTTGCGGGATCTCGAAGGACTGGATCTTTCACAACAACTACTTGTCATGGTCGGCTCCCAGAGATTGGAAAGGGAGATTTCGTTGGTTGATCGGTCCGCGAGTGCAGAGGTCGGGGAGAGTCCGAATAGTTCCCGAGTAAGAGATTCGCCCAGTAATTCTCTCCCGTCAGTCGATGAACTGATGATCTCGGTCCACTTTTTCCCGGGAGGTTTGTTCGAAAAATTGCCAGCCCTTCGTCCTTAACTTTCTCGCCCATAAGTGGTCGATGGACAAGATTGGGAGAATGTTCTCCCAACCCGATCGTCAGCGGCGACCGTTAAGAAAATTCTGAGGGAGCGAGGTGGTTTAGGAGTCACTTTTATCATCCCGAACGCTAACCAGAGGCCGGGGACTCCACCGATTGAGTATCAATGTGTCTACGAATCGTATTTCCAAAAGGACACCAAGCTATGGTTCCCTATACCACGACTGGTTACTGTCTACTGCTGTAAGACCCGATCCCAGCCTCTCAGGCCGTGGTCAAAGCCTCACGTCGCTCAGTCCTCTTCCAGACCTAACCTCAAAACATTTCGCCCTTTATTTATAATATCGCCCATAGGTGAGGGCCGACTTAGATCTTAGCTTAAGACTACCTTAGTATTTCCTAGCTTAGATCATTTATGTTCATACGCAGCGGATTATACTATATTAACCATTGGTCTAAATCAATCTCACACTTGTCCAATGTAATCGTCTATGCCTTGGTCAGTTCACTGAACTACCTTCCAGCTTATAGATCAATCCTTACATGGTAAAAGTCATACAAGTCCAAGGTTCCATTCCCCTAAACCCTTCTAGCTAGATCTAAAAGAAAGTAGCTAGATCATACCATTGCCACATCCACAGAGCTTGTTAGCTCATTGGTCCAGCTGACTTAGTTAGCTCATCCTCCTAGCTGACTTAGCTAGCTCATACTCTTAGCTGACTTAGCTAGCTCATCCAGCTCTTTGATCTGACACTCCTAAGCTAGCTGAAAACGAGCTAAGGCCAGCTGCCTTAGCTTGTTTAGCTAGCTCATCTAGCTAGCTAAGCTGAACCCCTTCACCTGAGGTTTCATCTACTTTCTTCCAGCTGACCAAGCTGGAGTATAGCTGCGCCCAGCTCCCTACCAACCCGTCCAACTCTCTTATACCTGCATAAACATCTCCCCTTGGATACTTAGTCATTCAACCAACCATCCCCACTGACCAAGTAATCTTTGGGCAGTCTTCAACAGCAATGGTAATGCTTCTAGCTCCTCTCAGCTAATGCATCACCCATCTCCTCACACTTGTAGCATAAGATAGCAAGTCCCTTTCCTGGACTAACCTGTGCATCCTTTGATCAAACAGAGCAGACAACTTGATCCATCATCCATGGATCAGGTCGTCCCAATTTAGACTCAAAACTCTCTGCACTTAGAAACTTAGGCTTAATTCTCGACAAATTCGGTTTCTATGACCGGAACTCAGTCACTAGACGAACTCGCCTAGGCAGTTCGATCTCTTTTCCAGATCTACCAATTGAACTCTGTTCGACTTGATCCTCGAAAGGGGTACGTAGGCAGCCTTTCATAAGGTTCAGTCCAAAATCAATCAAACTCTCTTTTTCTTATCTTTTTCGTCTTTTGTTATCGAGCTACAACTAGACTAGGTTTAGGGTTTTATGTTGATAACTTGCTGATGGCCCCTGCGGCCAAAGCCTTTGTAATCTCGTGTAAAGATCACAACGCTCTTACGCGAATTCGAAATAAGATCAACTTTCGTTGGTTATTTGGTTACTTTTCGTTGGCTCTCGCAGACATCCGGGTCCTCTGGAAAATTAGGGTTTTCCTAAGTTTCCTTATTTTACGGAAATTGACAGTGCGAATTTTGATTCCCACAGTTTGGCTCTAGAAGGAGGGGGGGGGTCGGATTACTCTTACTCATAGCCGCAAAAACGCTTGATCAAAACAATGTATGGATATATGAAAGACAAAGTCACAACTCGCAAAAACAATTGTAAAACAACTCCAGCAGCGACTGCCCCTAGAGCCAACGCTAACGCAAACGCTGTAGTACTTAACAAAATCGAAAACCTAATCGCGACTCTTCACCACGGAGAGAGCACACAAAGAGCTCACGCTTTCTCCGTCTAAACAAAAGGGCAACGATAAAACCTATCAAACCCCGTAACCAAATCAGAAAAATCTCTAAGTGTGAGGATCCCAAGCCTGATCCTACTCCAGTCTTGATCGTACAGCTTTTCGTTTCGTCTCAATCGGACTTTCCGTTGAGATGTTAGGATGATAACAAGTCAACTCGACGAATCGAGACTGTCCGCACCAGCTCGCCGAATGGCGAGCTGAGAGGGCTCATCCAGCTCGCCATACGGCGAGCTGGACCACACCTAGAGCTTCTCTCTCCATTCTCGATCGTACAGCTTTTCGTTTCGTCTCAATCGGACTTTCCGTTGAGATTTTACGATGAAAACAAGTCAACTCGACGAATCGAGACTGTCCGCACCAGCTCGCCGTATAGCGAGCTAAAGAGCTCATCCATCTCGCCGTATAGCAAGCTGGACAATTCCTCAAGCTTATAACTCCAGTCTCGATCGTACAGCTTTTCGTTTCCTGTCAATCGGACTTTCCGTAGAGATTTTACGACGAAAACAAGTCAACTCGACGAATCGAGACTGTCCGCACCAGCTCGCTGTATGGCGAGCTGAGAGAGATAATCCAGCTCGCAGTACCGCGAGCTGGACCAATCCTCAAGCTTCTCTCTCGATTCTCGTTCGTGCTGATTTTCGTTTCGTCTCAATCAGAGTTTCCATTGAGATTTTACGATAAAAACCGCAAAGACATGTTTTTCGTAAAAGTTCGAATCAATCGTCTAAAACGGCAACGGTCGACTTAACACCAAAAGTTGCCTGAACTATACGAGAGATTCGAACTCTCTAAATGCAATCCGGTTTTACAAAATTATGCCACGTTAAGTCGAAATCATCTAATCATAAACGTGTGATGGATTTTTCAACAATATATGAAGCACACCTAGTCAGTTATGTAAAACCGGCAGTACAAAGAAGCAAGAACATAAATTCCAATGTTGAAACCCTTCCCCACTCCGATATTCTTGTTGGTATTTTTTCGAAGACCGATTCATACGACAATAAGTCAAAAGACGAAGAACGAAAAATAGGCAGTCCCAAATCATCGATGAAACTAAGGTATATCCGATTTGAAAATTTTATTAGACTTCTAATTTTTCATAGGCAAGGAATGAGAACGTCTTATAAACTGCCATAAAACCTAGGGAACTTAGAATTTAGGGGGATAGTCTAGCATGCTAAGTCGTAAGCAATTTTTGTCTATCTCGATCTATTGTTCTCTAACTGTTAAGGCATAACTCGCAAACCGATCCAATGTCTCGTACAACCGAGAAACGATCGCCGTGCATTCGAGAGTACTCATCTCATTTCCTAAAGAAAGAAGGAACTAGAGACACTGGTGTCGTCTTAAAACCGACTTGTTCCTAGAAATCTTCATAAATCAGACATACTCCAAGTCATCACCAATCCACCATGGTCTTTAATCGACCCAGATTGTCGATCATCCCAATCCTTCAAAGGAAACTCATCTTTTTTCTTTCATCGAACATTTTTCCCTCTCATCAAGAAAACGCTTTCTATAAAGCAAACTCTCGCAAAAATAAGCGGAAAATATTCTGACAATGCGATGCCTCGTCAAAATCATCCCGAAAGCAAACGGCAATCTAAGATTCGTCTAAACGCTAAGAACTGATCCAAACCATCTGGGAAATAATCTCGGGGACTATATAGCATCTCTCATCGCAATCATGCGGTTAGAAAACCTCTGCGAAACTTCAGAATGAAACTCGATGATTTGCTGAAGTCATAAAGATCTTCTCCAACTTGATAAAACAAGTTTCAAATAAGAATCAAAAACTTATACGAGAAATCTTTAGGCGGCAAAGCATTGCTCTCATTATCCGTCGAACTAAGTGAGTCACGAAATAATATCAAGAACATTTGCGGCAAAAGAAATTTGAGAAACAAGTAGTAGCAATAGAGAACACTGATCATATTGCTGGTCAAGTGATTTGTTCCGCACGAGAAACCCACTAAAAGGTTTCGCGACTGGATCTCGATGAAATGACCTTTGGTAAAACTCCGTGAATGATTCCAAGAAACTATTACCGACTAAGCGGAAAAGTCTTCTCGAAAATCTTCGGAAACATTGTTATCTCCACGCGTCGTATCGGTTTACTAAAATTATCGCCCGTTACTTATGCGAAAAATCCTTCGTATAGTCAGAATCATGTCATAATGAAGTAACTTTCAAAAGTAAACGTAACAGGTTTTCCGAAAAGTACTTTCCTTACAGCGAAAACCAAGCTATACGATCCGGCGCTGAACGACCAGACAAAACTTAGTTTCCTCGTACCACGATCTGAAAGATCTCATTCTGCGGTTCACGAGCATCCACTCTCGTTCCTCTTGATTACATCTGAGAATGAAACCGCCCCGCAACCGACTCCGAACGGGCTATGCATCGAGCTTCTTAGGATCTGTCTCCTTCGGGTAAAAAAGGGACAAGATTCCGTACGAACAAAGGAAAGATTATACGAAACTTTCATCGTATAAATCGAACATAAAATGGAAAAACATTCTCTCCGACCATGGACATACTTGGCATCAATTTTGACAAACCCTACTTGGCTCTTGTTCGATCATGCTTCACTTCGATGCCGAGTTAGGTTACAGAATCCCCAGTAATGGCGATCCAAACACACTCGACCTTATTGATAGCACAAAGGTGTCATGGTCTAATCCTTTACCAACTACGTCCGTGGATATGCAGCTGAATACAACCTTCACGCCAAGCCAAAACGTTCAACGGACAATGTAAACTTGTCGAAAATTGACTAAATTTTACATTCTCACAATTCACTCTTTCTGAAGCGAGTTGCCTACAAAATCCGACGTGTACGAAAACACTCGTAACGAAGCTCCTGAAGCCGTAGTAGTTATCCTTAAAATAAATTAAAATATCTCGGAAGGCCAATACTTCGCAAAGCACTGTAAGAAAAGACGCTTTGTTTCGGGAAAAAATTACGCAACCCCTCGGTCCTAACCGCTCTAGCATGAATCAAACTACTTAACATCCAAACAGGAACATAAGTTTTGGCTGCGAATGCCCGCAAGCAAGTCAAAGTGTTTCTGCAAAAGCAGGGTTAAGACAAAACCCTCGTAACACCGTACAACATCTTCGGGCTCGCAAACGTTTCGAACACGAAACGCGGCATATAGACTAATCTTCGGAACTTCGAGACGTCACAGACGTCCAAAGAATAGTTTTTCGACAAAAATACCTTCCTCGATAAAATCACTTTCTTGGAAGAGCCAACAGTCCATCCGTGACTACAAAACATACAAAACTTCTTAACATACATATCCTTCGCGAAGGCCCAAACAACAGTAGCATCTACCACCAAGTTTGTTGCTGATCACAAGAAACTCGCAACAGTTCTAAACAAACTTAAGTTATCTCGCAGAGATAGCTCTCATACACCCGACACAAGGGTAATAGCGCTATAAAAGAAATCCAAACTTTTGGTCAGCACTTCCGGGAGACTTAAAAATTGTCCTCGGTGAGATGCTCGATTCCAACCAGACGAGTCGTATAAGCCGAGAACCTATCGCGGACTCTAAATCGGTATGGAATCAAGTTAAAATCGCAACAGGTAAAACAAATTTGATTAGTCATCGCATAGCCTCAATCCGAAAGTAAACATAGGTCTTGCCCTAAACCCAGCACACTGGTCTCTAACGTCTCAAGGAATGATTCGAGATCCTAAAGGCATGACTCTTCGTTCATATCTAAACGCTCACCGAACTTTGAAACATTCCGGAACGAGCAAACGAACAGGGCGATCTACAAAAAGAGTTAGGCTATGAGATGACAACTAATATTCTTCCCTCTACATTCATACGAATAAAAACACGCTCTTAAAAACGCAAACTGATTTATAATGAAGGCCCAAAGAGGCAGGGACTCAGAGCCACACACGGCCAGTCCGAAAATTATAACGGCCACACTCGGCCAGAGCAAACAGCCTACGAGGCTAGTCTCAAGGCCGGCGAAAGTCCAATACAAGATGCCATCGACATATATATGCTCGATAATTTCTACACAACACATAACTAGACTGTAAAGGTCTCACTGGGAAACAGGTCATACGAACCTCGGAACCTGGTAATTCATTGTTACTCAGTGTACAAAAGCTCTCTCTCACTAGATCAACAATGGCGATCTATCTTTCTCTCTCTACAATTCAAAGTAGAGACCAAGGTTGTAACACCCGTCACCTCCCATCTGGAGAATGGCGTGCCACCAACAATATGTGACGGTGCAACTCTGTGGTCTACGATGATGAGATGGCGGCTCCGGCTTAGTTTGTTTCCTCCTCATGTCTTAAACTTCTCGGACCAGTAACATTTCAACCATAACCATGAGGCCAAGTTGTGCCTCAAACATGACGTAGTGGCTTAGGGATCACAAGCGTAAGAAGTGACATCAAGGCGGTGATCAACCGATGATGACCATAAAGAATGGTGGTAATGACGGTAATCAGACCATGACACAAGCAAAGTAACCAATTGCTTAGGGCCTAAAATGTTTTTATGGTTTTTAGCTTAAGGAAGAGGGTCCAAAAAATTTTAAGGTTTTTTAGGTTAACAAAAAAGGGTCCAAATGTTTTTATTTGAATAGGGCATTTGATAATTATTGAGTCCACCACCAAAACTCACAATCTCCACCTTGTGTAGACTCTATCTCTCTTTCTTTTGCCCACTGAAACCTTGTCAGAAAGTTTTCAAGATCCTATTTCCTTCACCGACTAATCTTCACATGCACTTTCACCCTTTTCAATAAAGCTAAGGATTATGTCCTAAGGACTCTATATAATCCTCCGTTGTACATGCTCTAAGCATGTCTGCCGGAATAACTGAAGTATGTATCTTTAGGACTGTTACCATTCCATCTGCTATAATCTTCCTAATGAAATTATACTTCGTAGCAAGATGTTTAGTCTTCTCTCTGTATGTGAAATTCCTTGATAAGTAAATTGCAGTCTGAGAATCGCAATTTACTTCAATCACATCATTTCTTAGCTTCATTTTAGCCATATCCCTTCTGTAACTGCATTTGATAAAACCATATATTTTACTATTGTTGTTGACAGTGCCACCACCTTTTGCAACGAATATCTCCAACTCACTGTGTTTCCTCCCACAGTGAATACATAGCTGGTAATAGACCTACTTTTATCCAGATCAGATGCGTGTCCGAGTCACAATAACCTCTAATTCTGAAGTCTGTTTCTTTCGTGAAAGTTAAGTCTTACTTCAACGCTCCTCTTATATTTTTCATAACCCATTTCACTACTAACCAATACTCCTTTCCTGGTTTACTCATATATCTACAGATAGTCCAACTATGTATGCCAAGTCAGGCTTCGTTCCTACCATTGCATGCATGAGGCCACTCACCGCTCTGGAGTACGGTGCACACCTCATCTATTCTTCTTGTTCCAACTCCTGGTCTTTAGTTAGAGATTGTAATTGAATTGGGAGCCCTTCGGTGTACTCACTGTTCTAGAGTCCCACATGCCAAAAAATATTCAACACTTTTGCAAGATACTCATTCTGTGAGAGTGTTAGTGTCTTCTTTCATTTCGAATTTGTGCTTAACTGATCCTTTAGCTCTTAAACCGTTCTCTTCTCCTTTGATTCCATCAACATATCGTCGACATAGAGTAGTAAGTAGACTATGTCTTCAACCTTTGAGCCCTTTAGAAAAACACATGGGTCATACGCGCTTCTCAGATACCCCTGACTGATAATGAACGTATGAAACCAGTGGTTCTATTCTCTTGGAGATTTCTTTAACCCGTACAGTGATTTCCTGAGCAAACAAACCATATTTTCCTTCCCATCTGAATGTATCCTTCAGGCTGATCCATGTAAACTTTCTCCTTCAGTAATCCATGAAGAAAGGCCATCTTGACATCTAATTGTTCTAGCTCAAGATCGTAGTGAGCAACTGCAAAAAGTAAGAGAAAAACTGAGACGTGCTTGACTACCGAAGCAAAAATCTCATTGTAGTCGATCCGTTTGGTTTGAGAATAGCCCTTAGCCACCAGCCTTGACTTGTACCTTTGATTTTCTACCCCAGGGATTCTCGGCTTAAGCTTATATATCCACTTACAACCTATGACCTTATGATCATTAGGTCTTTCTGTGGTGTCCCAAGTATGATTCTTTTCCAATAATTTCATTTCCTCGTATGATGTTGCTTTCCATTTCTTCCACTCTTTGCTTTTAGTTGCTTCGCTGAAGCTTTTCGGTTCTTCAATCTCAATAGCTTCTACCCTAGCCAGTGCATACGCTAAGAAGTCAATATATTTGAAAAGCTTGTGGTCTTTTAAGGATATTCTTTTAGGTGGACTTTCGAGTAGGAGTTCTAAGTGTCCACATAATTTCGAAATAAAATAAGCGATAAGAGATGCTAGAATTTGTATCAAATCTAGAAATCGTCATCATCTTCCCTAGCCATGCATTTAGGGAACTCCTCTTCTTGTTGTTTCATCTCTTTCCTTTTATCCTTACTCTTCTTCTCCTTGTACGTGTTTTGCGGGAACCTCAACACCCTTCCTGCTTCGTTGTGCATGTTAAAACAGAAGGAAATAATCTAGTTAAACGATTCTGCGGCTCGTTAGTGGAATAGATGTCACTTGTTTCGTTTGAGACCATACAACCCTTCTGGTTGTCGATGATCGCCTTGATTGCTCCGACTCTTATCGTTTTAGCCACTATGTTTTCTGCATCTGCTACCAGGTTTGCAGAGTTTAGCCTTAGCTTATGGACGACGTTTGTTAGACAGATTCTTGAGTAGGAAATGTTGATGTTTTGTAGTCTTTGTCTGACTGTGTCGAGTCTGACTATGAGGTTGTGAGTCTTGTCTTTAGAAAATGTCTTTGCAAAACCTCTATTGGACGTTCCTGAAGAGCTCCAAGTCATCAAATCTCACTGCCTGACAAAATTCAAACATATTTTTAGTATGAGATCCTTATTTTAGAGTTGTTATTATATCATGCAAGCTCCATCAAACTCAATTGTATCAATACTTGTAGACGTTGATCACTATAAGGTCAAGTAAATTTCCAAATATTAATTACCTCCTATATGTTAAATACTTTTTCAATAGAGATGAATATACATTTGCTAAGCACTTTATTAAATAGTGTACAATACATTGACAATAAAAACATACAATTTACAAAACTATTTATGCGTTTTTCTCTCCCCTTGGCTTAGTACAAAATTCATGATTCTGATTTCTCTCTCTGTGACAGAACTAAGCTGCTCTTTGTTACTTAACACAAGTTGGTGATGAGTAAAATAATGCACGCCTTATACTTAGCCTCCTGGATCATCAGCTTCTTCAAAATTAAAAATTATAGATTCACCATAAACTACGTCCCAATCACTCTAATCATCATCCTCCGCATCATCTATCTCCTCCTCGCCATCTTCACGTTATCATCATCATTCTCCCATTCTGATTCATTATATGACAGGGTCTTTGCAGTCTCCAAGAACCAGTAGGTGGTGAATGAAGTGAAACCGAGAAGCACATGCGTACTATGTGAAAGCAAAGAGATATTAGGATTGAGACCACTTACACGTTCGCTCTGCATCCGCTCTATAGTTTTCAAGTTCAGAGATATGCTGGCCAAGTGTTTGCAATAGTCATCACAGAGAAACTTACATCATCAAAATCTGCAATCAACTTTAAGAATATAGAATGCAATTTGGATGTTGAAGTTCCAGGAGTTTCAAACATCATGGTGATGCATTGGAATTGAACATTTCAATGTTTTTGCTTTTGTGAGAAGATTTCTTGGTCTTAAGCATATGGGTATCTGGTAATTCTTTCCACAGTAATAAATAAGAGAAAATCCTTTGCGAACCTTTTCTATTGCCACAAGAACTCCACTGCTCTCGTATTCTAACCGAGCTGTGTCCTCTACAAACGCAAGACTCTTCTGCTTAGATATAAGCTTTACCAGGTCTCTGTGTTTCCAATGCAGATGCATATTCTCGATGACCCCATCAAAAACACCATGGATACCTGTAATGAAACGGTTAGTTCAAACACTGGTATAGTTCCAAAGTTGGATGGTCAGGTGGAATTTGGGGCATTCCAGAAACTTAGAGATCCAACTACAAATAAAAACAAGCAGTCTGATGCAACATTGTTTTTTTTCTTTTAGTTTCTATTTATTTCATTTTATTTAGGGGGTACTGTAAGAATCTTGATTTAAATAGCAGCCGTTTCTTTTACTCTTTTTTGTTCTTTATCAAGAGAGATAATCCTCAATAAACATAAACAAAACAGGTATGAAAGCAATAATTGTAAACCACGATCAAAGTTATGGAAGCATTGGTTTATACGTTTTTCTTAGTATCGACTTAAGGGATCATTTTCGCTATTTTTCAGGAATCGTCTAAAATTTCAACAAAAAGATGCAGCCTGCAGTCCAAACTGAGGACGGATTTTTGGAGTTAGCGCACCCTTTCGGGATCGCTAGTAATCATTGATCAGCCATACGGCGGTGAATTTGTTCCCAGGCCTTGTACACATCGCCCATCACACTATCGGAGCTGGCCATGCCTGAAGTTGTTACCTTAACCGCAAGGACGAGGGTGCCGAAGGCAGGGCTAGTGAATCAGTTATAACTATAGAATACCTCTGTTTCGTGAATTCCATGGAAATCAAGCGGGTAGCTTACATTTTCCTTCTTATGCTTTCATTTTAATTATTTCAATTTTAGATTCAAGTTAGTGTTTTGTAACAAAGAAAGTCACAAGTAATATATTGATATGGCTACTGGACTCTCGCCATCTAGGGTGCAGAATTCCACCATTTCGCCTAGAAACACGATGCTTTTATTGCTCTCCCACAACCCCATTTTAACGGTATACGCTGCTCCCATTTCCCTCGCCACTACTACGGAAATCGCTTTTGCTTTCTTTTCCTATGGCTACTAAGATGTTTTAGTACGCCAGGTTGTCTCTTTTCTTCCTATAGTATCAGCAGCAGTTCAAAAGGTTAACATATTCAGGAATCTCCGGATCTACGCTTATTGTCAACTCCCCAAATCATTTTGTCGCTTATTACGCCCTTCCTCGTCTCTTGGTGCCTAGGTATCCACCGTAATCATTTTGTTGTATGAAGATCACCCTTAACTTTAAGTAACTGGTACAAATAACATACAGAAATGTAACGACGTTTATTGGAAATTAAAAAAAACATTAATTTAAATTATAAATTTGACTGAAAAAGTTGACTGTGGAAAGGTTAGCATAACTGAGAGATCAGAGAAACGATATAATCTAGAAAGGTAAAATAACCAAGTGATATAAAAGAATAACTACTAAAAGATAAAACCTGTTGGTAAGAATGTGCCTCAGATCTTGGCGCCTTTAATCTCAACTTATCTAATTGGTCATAAAGGTTGTAGTGCAGGTAGTTGCAAAGCAGGAGATTCAGAAGTGTTTCCTGCATTCAGGAAATTGAATATTCAATAATCAAAACAAAAGCTGAAACAGGAAATTCTAGTGTTTATAACATTTTTCAAAAAACGTACCTGACCTAACTCATTATGATGCAGTGTTACAGAATGGTACAAGGACAGAAGATTACTGCAAGTAGATGTAAAATTGATTAGTTAATTACATGTTGGGTCAATATACTAAACTACAAATAGTCAGTGAATTACCCACCCACGAATATCAGCAAGATCATCAGTCATCTCATAACTCAAAGAATAGTAAAAATACAATCTTGGAACAACCTCATCAGGCGAGCAATGGTAGCTGAAAACCAAGCTTTGGCCTAAAGAAGTAAAATAAAAACACTTTAGAACTACGACCACAACAAGATTAGTTAACAAAGTATATATGTCAACAAAAACTCACAGGGATAGAGAAGTAACCTTGTTGTACCTTTTCTGATCAATGAAATATAGGCAAGTGCTTGGAAATACAACAGCCAGTCTTCAAAATCAGCAAGGAGAATAAATAAATTCGTCATCTATTGAAAAAGAAATTAAAAAGAGTTATTAGGATTGCGAAGATGATATTCACAGAATGAAGGCTCACCTTTTTACAGTTAAA
Source organism: Eruca vesicaria subsp. sativa (assembly GCA_932364175.1). Lineage (NCBI taxonomy): Eukaryota > Viridiplantae > Streptophyta > Magnoliopsida > Brassicales > Brassicaceae > Eruca > Eruca vesicaria. Next base: position 75,071 of record CAKOAT010486266.1, read on the forward strand.
TAGAATTGCCTCCTTTTTACAGTTAAACAGCATCATCTGGAAGAGAGGGGAGATGCATCGAATGAGGAATCACTATTAGAGTGAGTCAAATGAGATAAGACAGTTGCTATGGCGACGAATCAATACACCTAATAACAGTTTCAAAGTGAAGAAATCTTGACGAAACGACGGCAGCTTTCTCCAGAGATACGTCATCAAGATTCGTCTCACATCACCCTCCCGTAACTCCATTGCCAATCTAATTATCCAGAGCTCGAAGAACACGGTGAACCCTACTGATGGTCGCCTCATGAAGATGGTGAATATGAAAATCAAACTACGCTTTTGTTTTTATCAATCCCAAATTACAAACATCCCAATCCCATCAATTTAAGCTATGAAGGTCCAAAGTTAATCCATACGAAAATCATTTAAACTTCATAATGAATGGACATGTGTCATTACCTCATCATCCTATTTGATGACATGGCTTCACTAGAAAAAAGGAAATCTACTTTATATAATAAGAAGGCTAGAATCAGAGATCAAGTACTAGGTAGAGTTGATTGGGTTATAAGAGACAGCAGTGGCTGCTACAAAGGTGCAGCACAGGCGAGAGGAAAGTTAGTTAAAAGTGCTTTGGAGAGTGAACTACATGCTATATTGATGGCTATACAACATGCATGGAGTGGAGGTCACAAACGAGTTATCAACTAATCATTGAGAGTGATTGTAAGAAGGCGGTAGACATCCTCAACAGTAACAAACTTCACTTTGACGTTTACAATTGGAAAAGAAAAATCATATGGTGGAAAGAAAAGTTTGATGATCTATGGTTTGCATGGATTCCTCGTACTTCACATAAAGTGGCAGATATGCTCGAAAAAGAGAGAATCCAAGATGTATCATTTTATTTTCATTAGTACATTCCTAGATTCATAAATGATGTATTACACAATGACTATGTTCACATTATTTAAGTAATAAGATCAAGTGTTATTAAAAAAAAAATGAAGACTAGGATTGGTCCGGACTACCCACATATATTTTGCTTAAATTTTAACTAGGTTACCACACTTTGCATAGGATGAGACAAGTGTAAAAATTACATTCATAGTGTTGTTTAATTCGGATTTCGGTCTGTTTCAGTTCAGTATTTTATTTTATAAAAATTAGATACCACATTAAAATTATATTTTATATTTACTTTAGTTTGATTCAGTTTATATAAATATTGCTTTTAGTTTGTTCGCTTTTATACCAAAACTCAAACTATATATATATATATATATATTAACATTTTATCAATTTATTTTTTATGAAAAAAAAATTGAATTTATTAAACAATACTCTAATTTTAAAATAGAATATTTCATATTATATTAACTATTAAATATGGTAAGTATAATAAAAATAATTATCACAATCTTATAAGATAAAACTAAAAATGAATAATAATATCATTCTTAAATAACTAAATTTTAGAAAAATGAAATCCCTTACTTTAAAATAACAAATTATTTAAATCAATGTCTTAAATACCAAGATCATATAGTATGTTTTAAATAATCAGTTTATCAATTTATATACTTAACTATATATGTATACCACAGTTTTTTAAAATAACATCCATTCGGTTTATACGATATTACCAAATCCAGTTGATTTCCTCTATTCTGATTCGGTTTTTTTACCAAATTTAACACCCTTGATTCAAAGTATTTTTTTTTATTTTATAACTAAACCTAAAAATAACTGTTAAAAGTAGATCTCATCTTTCAAAGTACTGAATTAAACGTAATATATAATGTTTAATTAGGGATGGCAATGAAGGGACTGGACCGCGGGCCTGGCCTGGGAAAGCTTGCTGCGGGACGGGTTTGGGCTGGCATTTAGGAGGCCCATATAATTTCCGGCCTTGCGGGCGTGAGCTGTGGCGAGATGGCCCAAGAGCAGAATGAGCCGTAGGATGACTTGCGGGCTTTCAAAGACCCGCAACCCTAGCTCCTCATTTGTGCTTCAAACTGAAAAAAAAAACAAAAGAGAGAGAGATCAGAGGAGGCGATTAGGCGACAGTCGATAGCAGTTCGCCGAGAACCTCTGGAGCTCCGTTGACGGCAGTTTGAGGTTCGGTTATGCTTGGTCTCCCATGGGTCTTCGATCTCCACCTAAAAAACCCTTAAGTCGATTGTTTGCCCTTTGTTTATTTTGTGGGATGAGATGATGGTTTGATTGAGAGATTGATTGGATTAGAACACCACTTGGAATGATGATGAATGGATTATGGGAATAGAAGTCGAGATGATGATGAAGCTTCAGTGAGGATCTATGGATTGATCGATCACTTGTGTAGAAGAGACGAAGATTGTGCAGGGCACCGCACATGTATGATCTAGAGACGAGTTTGCCTTCGAGGATTCCTCCTCTAGCCGTCAATGTCCAGAGATGAACAAGGGATTCACCGTTTGTAAGAGTTGTTTAAATAAAAGAGTGAATAGACTGATCAAAGGCATAACAAGAGTTTATGTAGAAGTAGAAATCGCCTAAGACTTATTGGAAACATAAACATAGACTAAGACTTGTAGAAAACGAGAAAAGAAAGATAGGAAAACTAGGCAAAACCGAAGACTGGATGGTTGAATAACTTGGCTTGGTCTTGGTCTTGATCTTCACTTGATTTCAGTTCTGGTTTAGAGGAAACCAAACCAAAACAAAAATTACCTTCTCTAATTTCCTGGTTTGTGATCGAGTAATTGGCCCTTTAGGAAAATAGAATGGATCATTGGAAAGACAAAGTTGATTCAGTTCTGGTTTTGGGACGAGTTCCATAAGTTGATCCAGCTTGGTCCAAAGCAGTTCCATCGCCACTCTCATTCAGCTCAGCTCGTCGTAGTATAGTGTCACTCAGCTGTTCAGGTCATCCACTCCTCCTGGTCCGAGGTAGTGTCACTCAGCTGGTTCAGCTCATCAGTATCATTCAGCTGGTTCTGCTCGTCCTGCTCCAAGTCAGCTACTCGTTCGGTCATAGTTACATCATCACCTCCTTCTTTGAAAGGATTTCACCCAAATCCGGACCATCTGCACAATAAGGAATTAAAACAGCAACATTGAAGGTAGGACTCACAGTATACTTATCTTGAAGATCAAGTTTGTAAGCATTGTTATTGATGCGTTCAAGCACTTTGAATGGTCCATCAGTCCTTGACATGAGTTTTGGAAATTTGGCTGAAGGTCACATGTTGACAAAATATTTGACCCCAACAATATTAAAACAAATCGAACCAAAATGTCTATATCAGCGACATGAACATGTTTCCCTCAAGTAAAAAAAACTAGAAAACAGAGGTTAGAAGTTCCCATAAATCTTGAAGCAAAAGGATGATAATACACAATAAAGTAGGAAATTTTTGAAGAGAAGTCATCCACTTGGGTCGGTCATATCATAATGGATGAGGCTTCGTCTCCTATGGTGTGTGTAAGCAGCAAAGGTGACTGCTCAGAACCAGCCACAGTTCTGGTTGAATTCTCCCTAGATTTACCCCAAATCACAGCGTAGAAGCCCAAGCTCAAAATCACAGATCCAACGACACTGCATATGAAGGAGGCTAAGTGTGACTTGGCATATAGAACTAGAACCCTTGTAACGCTATTAGATTTGATTCCTTAAATACATGAAGATCAATATGGATAAATTCTTCTGAGTGTGCAATTAATTAAGGATGATTGTGAAAGATATAGTACCTCCCTAAGTAAAGTGCATCACCGAGAAAGATAGCACCCATACCGACTGCAACGACAATAGACAATGGCTTGAACAAGGATATATAGACTGGACCTTTCAGATGAAGAACCCAAGTATGTATAACTGACCCCAACGACGAAACTAAGCCTCCCTGAAACAATGTGTTAAAATCAGCTCTGTGACTTCTTGACCTAACATACAAAGGTAATAAAGAATAGTGTTTAGAGATCAAGTACCTTCTAAAGAGAAGAGTAAGTGGAAGAAGGGCAAGTGTAGCAACGACATAACTGTAGAAGACAAAGACATAGAAGCTCAATCCTCTCATGGTCGCAGCCTTGAACAGTGTGTTAGATCCAACCGTAATACACTCCACAGCAATCATTGCAGTGAAAGGTACAACATCTCTGCAAAAGCATCTCCATGCCACCTCTTCTTCTATTCCTCTTGCCATAAGATCTGATGTTCAGACTTTCTAAAAATCTCAGAAGTCAAAGCGACTTCATCAGCAACCATAGTAATTAAACCCAACAAGTTTGCTAAATGCTAAATTAATTATTTTCAACTTGACCATACAACTAATATATATATATATATATATATTTTTTACAACTAATATATTAATGACAAAGGGTCCCATTTTTTCCTCCATAACATATGATCCTCGTATGTCCCTTTCCAAAATCATTGCATGAATGAAAGAACACAAAAAGAATATTTTTTTACTCGATTCTTATATAACCTCAAAATAACGAAACATCTTATAGGTAGAATATAGACACATATAAACATAAACAAGGACCATACTGTAAAGGATCGCTATTGATAAACGAACAGTATAATGATTCCACTTGCATCAGTCTTATCTTAATGACAATGCTTCATCTTCTACGACGTGTGTAAGCAACAAAGGTGACTGTTCAGAACCAGTGAGAGTTTTGCTAGCATCCTCTCTAGCTTTTCCCCAAATCACAGTGTAGAATCCTAAGCTCAAAATCACAGACCCGATGACACTGCCCACAACACATACATCACAAAAATCTGTATTGGTTATTACTGCCTTGAAATACATATACGATAAGCACATAGTACCTCCCAAGGTAGAGTGCATCGCCGAGGAATATAGCACCCAAGATGACTGCAATGACTATAGACAATGGCTTGAACAAGGATATATAGACTGGACCCTTCAGATGCAGACCCCATGTGTGTATAGCTAAGCCAAATGATGAAAGCAAAACTCCCTGAAAAAAATAGTGTTAATTTCTGAGCTTAAAAGATAGCCAGTCACAGCTTGAAGCAACATATAAGGTTTGATTCTCACCGAGTACAAGACTGCAGCAAGGGAAACATCCGGTTTAAGCACCCATGAAGTCAAGTTGCTTTCCGCAAAAAAACATACTGGTGCTGAGATTAGCGTTGCAAACAAGTTGTAGAAGAAGATTACGGTTATTTCTTCAGGGTATACCTCCATGACCTGAGTCTTAAACCACACACAACTATCAGTTTAGCAAGATATCTATATGTCAAGACTTAAAGAACAACCAAAAGTCTTTCTTCTGACTTTTTTCAAGTGTCTGTACCTGAAGAATATACCAGACTGATATAAAAAAGTACTGTGAAGCAAGCAAAAGGCCTCCGATCATCCAACTTGAATTGGACGAAGTCAAATGCTGGTCAAGCGAAATGGTAGATGGCGAAGATGCAGCAGTGAGAACTCTAGGGCCTTTATAGAGCACAACAACCAGTGCACCAGATATAGATACTATCGTGCCAATGATTTTAGCCTGAGTCGCAGAGCTACTTAACCTTACTTGTTCCATCCTATACGAAGAAAGCAGAACCAGTTAAAATTACATGATTGGATGATACTAAATAAACTACCTCGCATCCATTAATTCTCTCAGACAAAATGGGGGTGCAAGTTTTTCTTATTCAACCAGGAGGAGGTGCTTATACATATTTCTAAACCAGAATAAGGAAGAAATAAGATGCCAAAAACATATCTTGGTCATCAGCCTACAATGGAATTTACCAGTTGCTAATTTAGCAGCTTCCTGAAACAAAGGAGGAGGAGTAACCTGAAGATAATGGCGAGCGTGAAGGTAAAAGCTGGCGTGAGGTTGCTGATAGCAGAGGAAAGAGTAGGAGAACTATATTCAACTCCTTTCAATCCAACTAACCCCGACATGAGCCTGTTCCCTCCAAATTTAAAAATCGGAAATGCTAAATAAAGGCCATAAATCTAGAGTTATATAGTTACCCGAGAAGCGCAAGAAAGAAAATCTTGACGAAGACAGGAAATTTGGCTGAAGGTAGTCTTCTTGACCTGCCAATATATGTAGATCATATTGTTGAAAAAGGAATATATATATATAGGGAAAGATTAGTTGAGAAGATCTAGTACCTTCCAAATATAAGGGAAAGTGGAAGAAGGACAATTGTAGCAACAACATAAGAGTAGAAGATATAGACATAGAAGCTCAATCCTCTCAAGTTCGCAGCCTTGAACAGCGTGTTGGATCCAACCATGACACACTCCACTGATACCATCGCAGCAAACGGCACAACATCTTTGCAAAAGTATCTCAATGCCACTGTCTTTTCTTCTGCTTCTCTTTCCATAAGATCTGTTGTCTATAGACTTTCAAAAAGTCTCAGAGGTCAAAGTGGGTTCATTAGTAATCATAGTTGTTAACCCACCACGTTTATTAATACATTACTTTATTTAGATAATAAATATTTCAACTTGACCAATATTCTATTATAAACCTAAGCAAGACCTTTGGACGAATGCGTGGATTATAAAGTAGAAGAAAAAAAACTAATATTTTTTGAACAAGGGAGGAGACTTGGCTGAAGGTAATCTTTTTGACAATGACACGCTTCTCAAGCGTAGACTAATCCAACGGTTAGGATTTGATACTAGGATATAACCAAACTGTGCACAAAAAACAAAGGATATAACCAAACCAATTCCAAACATTACACAGTTTGATGAAGATTTCGGTAACATTTGTATTGCGAAAGTGTTTCTGAGAAAATCATTTACAAGTGAATAATATAAAGATGATTCGCTTGCATCAAGCTTATCTTACTGACAAGGCTTCATCTTCTACAATATGTGTAAAGCAGCAAAGGTTATGTCTGAACCAGTCACAGTTTTTGTTGAATCCTCTTTTGCTTTGCCCCAAAACAGATATTAAACAATGTCTCACACTGGAAATTAGATAAAGGAGAATCTTATATATGAAGAGAATTCTAATTTTAACTAATACTAGAAATTTAATTTTTTATATGTTTGTTTAAAGTTATATTTTTGTTTTTCTTTGTATAATATGTTTTTAAATGATTAATAAAATGTTTTAAAATTAGTATTAAAATCGTTGGACTACACCTATATGAATAGGTCATATTTTTGTTTTAATAAAATAGAGGATGTCTTTTGTGAAATAAACCAAAAGTAAATCTATGTGGGCTAACCTCTTAGGTCTAAAATGGACAATATCGTACTAATCGAATTATAAAGAATTGTACATGAACTTACACAAACCCGATGATTGATATCAGAGCGGTTTGACAAAGATCTGCAAGAACACCAAAATACCTTGAAGTACGAATAGGATCCTTCAAGTCGGAAGAGGAGGTTTGTGACAGAAATTAGTCAGAAGATTATGAAACCTATGATGTTGTGGGAGAAATACTCTCAAAAGAAACCCTACGATTACTGGTACATGGCAGTGCCAAGATGAGTCGCTGAAGAAAAATCACACGAGATAAGTGTGGTCTTTAGTTTTGATTGGTATATTTATTTAAAAGACAGAAACAAAAATTGAATCAACTTATCTAGTCAATAAAACATATGCATTATTGTAGGAATTAAGTAGTGCGTGAATTAATCGTAATTTTGCTCGAATAAAAAAATTATGTCTTTACTATTCTTGAAAGAAGAATCCACATCATTTCTGCGATCAAATCTTCAATTATCAAATATAGTCTCAGACTAACAGAAATGTGCATATATGAAATACAACCATTATTAGAAAATAAGTAGTTAACAAAAATACTTCAACAGACATACCTTATTACTCATTTTCTTCAAGGTTGTTGAAAATTTCTTTACAAACAACATTCATAGTTTTCTTCTGAGATTTACCATCTTTTCCAAGAATCAATATTTTCAATCCTTTTTTGATGTCACTCTAGAAATTTCACATATAGCTGTCCATGTGAAAACACTGGTCATGGTAGGAAGTGTGAGAACCGAAATTCACACTTGTCGATTTCCGTTAAATAAGGAAACTTAGGAAACCCCTAATTTTCCAGAGGAACCGGATCTCTGCGAAAGCCAACGACAAGTAACCAAATAAATGCAGAAAAATATGAAAAACGTAATAAAATGAATATAAAGTAAAAGTATATCTTATTTCGATTTCGCGTAAGAGCGTTGCGATCATTACAAGGTTTTACAAAGGCTTTGGAAGCAGGATCGTCAGCGAGTTATCAACATAAAAACCTTAAACCTAATCGAGTCGCAGCTCGATAAAAAAAACACGGAAAAAAATAAGAAAAAAAGATTTGATTGATTTCGGACTGAACCTTATGAAAGGCTGCCTACGTACCCCTTTCGGGGATCAAGTCGAACGTAGTTCAGTTGATAGATCTGGACCAGAGATCGAACCGCCTAGGCGAGTTCGTCTAGTAATTGAGCGCCAGTCATAGAAACCGAACTTGTCGAGAAAAAGTCTAAGTTTCTAAGTGTGGAAAATTCTAAGTCTAGAAAAGTTGTAAAAGTCTCAGATGAGAACTCTGAATTTCGTCCCTTTGCTTCTGCCCTATGCATCTTGCTTATATACTCCCTTCCTAGGCGGTTTAGTCTTTCCATTTCGCCCAGATTCAAGTTTATCGGGAATCTTCCATTTTTCTTGATCCTTCCTTTTTTCCCGCGGTTATCTTCTATTTATATTCAAACTTGCCATTTATCTTCCTTCTGCGAGTAAACCATCAAAGCGTTATCGTATCATCGGGTTAGATTTCGTTAAGATAGCGAGATGGCCTTTTATCGCGTTTTAGGACCTTTCGGGCCGTTTTACGATAAATTCGTTTTACGACTGTATATGAGATCATTTCCTGATCTGATGCCGTATTTAGTAAATCCCCCGAGTTAATCGTAAAGTTTAGCTACGTTCGTTTCCCGGTTAATCATTGTCGTTTTTTTCGATTTTCTCGACGTTTTTATTAAAAACACGTTTTTATGATTTTAACAAAAAATCTCGAATAAATCGTATAGTTTAGGCAATGTTCGGTGTTTCTTTTAACCATTTCCGTTTTATACGATTTCCTCGATTTCTTTCCGAGAAAATAAAGTTTTACGGTTTTTATCGTAAAACTCGAATGATAGGTCGGATCGAGACGAAACGGGAGACATTTTGACCGTGGTTCGGAACACGGCCGTGTTGAAGGACGTAAGCACTGAATCATGGATACGGGAGATCGAGGCTCGGGATGGTCGGTTCGACGTACGGCGAACCAAGCCAGACCTGTCCAGCTCGCCGGCCGGTGAACTGTCCGGGAAGCTTCTAGTTCGCCCAAAGGTGAACTAGCCGGGACGAGGCTAGTTCGCGTTTTACGGCGGTTTCGGTTTTTCGCGGTTTTGTAAAAAGATTCTTCGAGTTTTATAAAACGATTCTTCGAGTTTTATAAAACGATTCTTCGAGTTTTATAAAACGATCCTCGAGTTTTATAAAACGATACTCGAGTTTTATAAAACGATTCTTTGAGTTTTATAAAATGATTCTTCGAGTTTTATAAAACGATTCTCGAGTTTTATAAAACGATTCTTCGAGTTTTATAAAACGATTCTTCGAGTTTTATAAAACGATTCTTCGAGTTTTATAAAACGATTCTCGAGTTTTATAAAACGATTCTCGAGTTTTATAAAACGATTCTTCGAGTTTTATAAAACGATTCTCGAGTTTTATAAAACGATTCTTCGAGTTTTATAAAATGATTCTCGAGTTTTATAAAACGATTCTTCGAGTTTTATAAAATGATTCTTCGAGTTTTATAAAATGATTCTTCGAGTTTTATAAAACGAGTCTTCGAGTTTTATAAAACGATTCTTGGAGTTTTATAAAACGATTTCTTTTATATTTTTGTGGAGACTTTTTGCCATTGATTCTGTCGTGACCGATTTTGACACCAACAGTTAGCCCCCCAGCTCGCTAGAATCTTGAGCTTTTAGCGTAAGGTTCTTGCGAGTGGTTAGCCAGTTTTAGTTAAGTTAGGCGGAATTAATGGTTGAAAGTGATCTTTCCACTCTCCGGGGAGCGAAAAGCGTTTAAGATTAGGGTTGCGCCTTGTGAAGGCTGCCTACGTACCCTTTTGAGGGGATCAAGCCTTTCGTAGTTCGTTTTGGAGTTAAGGTTCGTATGACATGCTTCCTAGCAAGACCTTTACGGTCTAGTTATATGTCGTGTAGGAATTATCGAGCATATTGATGTCGATGGCATCTGGACTATTGCCGGCCTTGAGACTAGCCTCGTAGGCCGTTTGGTCTGGCCGAGCGTGGCCGTTATAGTTTTCGGACTGGCCGTGTGCGGCTCTGAGTCCCTGCCGCTTTTGCAGCTTTATTAAAAATCAGTTTGCGTTTTTAAGAGCGTGTTTTTAATTCGTATGAATGTAGCGGGAAGAATATGAGTTGATATTGAGGGAGGTCCGCAAGTTTTCGTCTCGCATTCCTTTTTCCCTTAGTGTATCACCTTGTTCGTTTGCTCATTTTAGGATGTTTAGTAAATCGAGTGAGCGTTTAAATATAGACGAAGAGACATGCCTTTAGGATCTCGATTAATGCCTTGAGACGTTAGAGACCAGCGTGCTGGGTTGAGAGCAAGACCTAGGTTTACTTTCGGATTGAGGCTATGCGATGACTAGTCGGCTTTCGTTTTGCCTGTTGCGATTTTAACCTGATTCCATACCGATTTAGAATCCGTGATAGGTTCTCAGCTTATACGATTCGTCTGGTTGGAACCGAGCATCTCACCGGGAACAATTTCTAAGTTGCCCGGAAGTGCTGACCAAAAGTTTGGATTTCTTTTATAGCGCTATTACCCTTGTGTCGGGTGTTCGAGAGTTATCACTGCGAGATAACTTAAGTTAGTTTAGGTATGTTGCGAGTTCGTTGTGATCAGCAACAAAGTATTTTTAAGTGATAGATGTAGTTTTGGGCCTTCGCGAAGGATACGGACGTTAAGAAGTTTTTCGTATTTTATAGTCGCGAACAGACTGTTAGGTCTTCCACGAAAATGACTTTATCGAGGAAGGTATTTGTATCGTAAAAGTATTCTCCGGGCGTCTGCGACGTCTCGCAGTGCCGAAAGTTGGTTTTTATTTCATGTGTCGCGTTTCGTGTTTGAAACGTTTGCGGGCTCGAAGATGTTTAACGGTGTTGCGGGGGTTTTGTCTTAACCCTGCTTTGCAAATACACTTTGGTTCGTTTGCGGATATTCGCAATTAAAACTTACATTCCTGTTTGGATGTTAAGTAGTTTTATGATTTTTGCTAGAGCAATTAGGACCGAGAGTTCGTGTAAGTTGTTTCCCCGAACGAAGCGTTTTTCATTACAGTGCTTTCTGAAGTGTTGTCCTTCCGAGATTCGTACGGCTTTAGGAGCTCTGGTATGAGTGTTTTCTTATACGTCGGATTTTGTAGGAGACTTGCTTCGGGAATAGAGTGAATCGCGAGAATACAGAACTTAGCCGATTTTTGACAAGTTTGCATTATCCGTTGAATATATTGGCTTGGCGTGAAGGTTGTGTTCAGCTGCACAGACAAGGTCGTATTTGATAGAGGATTAGACCATGACACTTTCGTGCTATCGAAAAGATCGAGTCAGTTTGTAAACTTTGCATTGAAGTGAAGCATGATCGGACAATAGCCAAGTAGCGTTTGTCGAGCTTGATATGCCAAGTATGCCCGTGGTTATAGAAAACGTTTTTCCGTTGTAGGTTTGATTTATACGATGAAAGTTTCGTATAAACTTTCCTTTGTATGGAAGCTGTTTTTTTTTTTTTACTCGAGGGAGACAGAGCCTAAGAAGCTCAATGTAGAGCTCGTGCGTAGTCGCTTGCGGGGTGGTTTCATTCTGGGATGTAATCGGGAGGAATGAGAGCGGATGCTCGTGAACTGAAGGGCTAAAGAGTGAGATCTTTCAGATCGTGGCGCGAGGAAGCAAAGTTTAGATTGGTCGCCCAGAGCCGGATCGTATAGCTTGGTTTTCGCTATAAGGAAAGTACTTTTCGCAAAACCTGTTACGTTTACTTTCGAAAGTTACTTCGTTATGACATGATCTTGACTATACGAAGGATTTCTCGCGTAAGTAACGGGCGATGAATTTAGTAAATCGGCACGACGCATTGGGTTAACAATGTTTCCGCAGATTTTTGGAGAAACCTTTCCGCTTAGTTTTTGATTCTTCGGTGATGATTTTTTCTGAGTCACTTACGGAGTTTTACCAAAAGTTATATCACCGAGATCTAGTCGCAAAATTTTTTAGCGGGTTTCTCAGACAGAATGAATCACATGACCAGAAATAGGATCAGTCGGCGAGAAGGAAGGACGTGTTCTCTATTGCTGCTGTGTGTTCTCGATTTTTCTTTTTGCCGCAAATGTTCTTGGTATTATTCCGTGACTCACTTGATTCGACGGAAAATGAGAGCAATGTTTTGACGCCTAAAGATTTCTCGTATAATTTTTCGATTCTTATACGAAACTTGTTTTATCAAGTTTGAGAAGATCTTTATGACTTCGGAAAATTATCGAGTTTCACCCTGAAGTTTCGCAGAGATTTTTTAAACGCATGATTGCAACGAGAGATGATGTATAGTCCTCGAGATTATTTCCCAGATGGTTTGGATCAGTCTTTAGCGATTAGACGGTTTTTAGATTTTCGTTTTCTTTTGGGATGATTTCAACGAGGTGTTGTATCGTCTGAATATTTTTCTGCTTGTTTTGGCGAGAGTTTGCTTTATAGAAAGCGTTTTCTCGACGCGAGGGAAAATATTTGACGAAAAGAAAAAAGACGAGTTTCCTTTGAAGGATTCGGATGATCGATAATCCAGGTTGGTTAAAGACTGTGGTAGATTGGCGATGACTTGGAATATGTCTGGTTTACGAAAATTTCTAGGAGCGAGTCGGTTTTAAGACGACGTCAGCGTCTCTAGCTCCTTCTTTCTTAGTTTCATCGATTTATGGATCGTCTATTCTTCGTTCGTCGTCTTTTGACTTACCGGTCTTCGACGAATTACCAGCAAGAGTATCGGAACGGGGAGAAGACTTAACCATCGGAGCTCATGTTCTTGTTTCTTCGTACTGCTGGTTTTATTTGACCGACTAGTTGCGCTTTGTATATCGAAAAATCAATCATGTGTTTATGATTGGATGTTTTCGACTTAGCGTGGCAGAGTTTCGTAAAACCGTATTGGGTCTAGAGAGTTTAGATTTCTCATAAAGTTTAGGCAACTTTGGTGTTAAGTCAACCGTTTCCGGTTTAGACGATTGATTCGAACTTATACGAAGAAACAAGTCTTCGCAGTTTTATCGTAAAATCCCGATAGAAATTCCGATTGAGACGAAACGAGAATCAGCGCGATCAAGACTTGAGAGAGAAACTCGAGGATTGGTTCAGCTCGACGTAGGGCAAGTCGGTTGAACCCTTTCAGCTCGCCGTGTGGCGATCTGGATGGTAAGAACACTTGGGGCGAAGTCAGCGTCTCTTGGGCAAGCTAGGCGCTTGGTTCAGCTCGCCGTATGGCGAGCTAGCTAGCTCTACGTTTGGCGAGCTAAGCCAGCTTGGTTTAGCTCTACGTTCGGCGAGCTAAACTAGCTTGGTTTAGCTTTACGTTCGACGAGATAAGACGCTTGGTTTAGCTCTACGTTCGGCGAGCTAAGACACTTGGTTTAGCTCTACATTCGGCGAGCTAAGACGCTTGGTTTAGCTCTACGTTCGGCGAGCTAAGACGCTTGGCGCGGGTGATCTCGATTCGTCGAGTTGACTTGTTTTCGTCGTAGAATCTCAACGGAAAGTCCGATTTAGACGAAACGAAAGGCGTCTCGATCAAGATTCGAGATGGAGATGTTTCGATCCGTCGAGCTTGTCCAACTTGCCCAATGGTGAGTCGGCGAGCACAGTCCCGATTCATCAAGCTATCTTGTTTTCGTTGTAAAATCTCAACGAAAACTTTGATTGAGACGAAACGAAAAGCAGTGCGATTATTTTTTAGAGTACGGTCCGGCTCACCATTGCTATGAGTTGGATTGTGCGGACCCTCGGGGAAAAGTCAGTGCCTCTAGGACGAGGTGGAAAGCTGGTCAGCTCGCCAAGATGACAAGCTAAGTTGCTTGGCCAACTCACCGTCTTTTCGGCTGGATAGTATTGCCTGATTCTGCGAGTAGCCTAAGGTTCTTCCGCGATCAAACTAGGGTTTTGTCTTGAATAACCTAGGATTTTTACGCGAGTAACTTAGGGCTTTCTCCGCGAGTAACCTAAGGCTTTCTCCGCGAGTAACCTAGGACTTTCTCCGCGAGTAACCTACGGTTTTTCCGCGAGTTACCTAAGGATTTTTCCGTGAACAGCCTAAGATTTTTCCGCGAGTACCCTAGGATTTATTTCGCGAGTAACTTACCGTTTGTTCCGCAGTTTTTGGGAGAGCAAGTTTTATTTTTCCGAAAAGTTTTCGGAAACGTCTTTTTCTCAACCCATGAGATTTGTTCAACTCGGAAATAAGAAAAACACTATGGGGCTTGATAGATTTTATCGTTGCCCTTAGTGATCTGAGATAGAAATCGTGAGCTTTTTTTGTTGCTCTTTCCGTGGCGAAGAGTCGCGATTAGGTTTTCGATTTTGTTGAGTACTACAGCGTTTGCGTGAGCGTTGGCTATACGAGAAGTCGCTACTGGAGTTGTTTTACCAGCGTCTTTCTGCGAGTTGCGACTTTGTCTTTCATATATCCAGACATCGTTTTGATCAAGCGTTTTGCGGCTATGAGTAAGAGTAGTCCGACCCCCTCTCCTTCTAGCGCCAAACTGTGGGAATCGAAATTCACACTTGTCTATTTCCGTTAAATAAACTTAGGAAAACTCTAATTTTCCAGAGGAACCGGATCTCTGCGAAAGCCAACGACAAGTAACCAAATAAATGCGGAAAAATATGAAAAACGTAATACAACGAATATAAAGAAAAAGTATATCTTATTTCGATTTCACGTAAGAGCGTTGCGATCATTACAAGGGTTTACAAAGGCTTTGGACGCAGGATCGTCATCGAGTTATCAACATAAAAACCTTAAACCTAATCGAGTCGCAGCTCGATAAAAAAACACGGAAAAAGATAAGAAAAAAAGATTTGATTGATTTCGGACTGAACCTTATGAAAGGCTGCCTACGTACCCCTTTCGAGGATCAAGTCGAACGTAGTTCAGTTGATAGATCTGGACCAGAGATCGAACCGCCTAGGCGAGTTTGTCTAGTAATTGAGCGCCAGTCATAGAAACCGAACTTGTCGAGAAAAAGACTAAGTTTCTAAGTGTGGAAAATTATAAGTCTAGAAAAGTTGTAAAAGTCTCAGATGAGAGCTCTGGATTTCGACCCTTTGCTTCTGCCCTATGCCTCTTGCTTATATACTCCCTTCCTAGGCGGTTTAGTCTTTCCATTTCGCCCAGATTCAAGTTTATCGGGAATCTTCCATTTTTCTTGATCCTTCCTTTTTTCCCGCGGAAATCTTCTATTTATCTTCAAACTTGCCATTTATCTTCCTTCTGCGAGTAAACCATCAAAGCGTTATCGTATCTTCGGGTTAGATTTCGTTAAGATCGCGAGATGGGCTTTTATCGCGTTTTAGGACCTTTCGGGCCGTTTTACGATAAATCCATTTTACGACTTTATATGAGATCGTTTCCTTATCCGATGCCGTTTTTAGTAAATTCCCCGAGTTAATCTTAAAGTTTTGCTACGTTCATTTTCCGGTTAATCATTGCCGGTTTTTACGATTTTCTCGACGTTTTTATTAAAAATAAGTTTTTATGATTCTAACGAAAAATCTCGAATAAATCGTATAGTTTAGGAAATGTTCGGTGTTTCTTTTAACCATTGCCGTTTTATACGATTTCCTCGAGTTCTTTCCGAGAAAACAAAGTTTTACGGTTTTTATCGTAAAACTCGAATGATAGGTCGGATCGAGACGAAACGGGAGACATTTTGACCGTGGTTCGGAACATGACCGTGTCGAAGGACGTAAGCACTGAATCGGGGATACGGGAGAAGAGGCTCGGGATGGTCGGTTTGACGTATGGCGAACCGAGCCGGACCGGTCCAGCTCGCCAGCCGGTGAACTGTCTGGGAAGCTTCTAGTTCGCCCAACGGCGAACTAGCCGGGAGGAGGCTGGTTCGCCGTTGGGCGAACTAGACGGGAAGAGGCTAGTTCAAGTTTTACGGCGGTTTCGGTTTTTCGCGGTTTTGTAAACTGATTCTTCAATTTTTATAAAACGATTCTTCGAGTTTTATAAAACAATTCTCGAGTCTTATAAAACGATCCTCGAGTTTTATAAAACAATTCTTTGAGTTTTATAAAATGATTATTCGAGTTTTATAAAACGATTCTCGAGTTTTATAAAACGATTCTTCGAGTTTTATAAAACGATTCTCGAGTTTTATAAAACGATTCTTCGAGTTTTATAAAATGATTCTCGAGTTTTATAAAATGATTCTCGAGTTTTATAGAACGATTCTCGAGTTTTATAAAACGATTCTCGAGTTTTATAAAACAATTCTCGAGTTTTATAAAACGATTCTTCGAGTTTTATATAACGATTTTTCGAGTTTTATAAAACGATTCTCGAGTTTTATAAAACGATTCTACGAGTTTTATAAAATGATTCTTCGAGTTTTATAAAACGATTTTTTTTATATTTTTGCGGAGAATTTTTGCCATTGATTCCATTGTGACCGATTTTGACACCAACAGGAAGAGACCAACTTCTGACAACAATTTTCCTTAGCTTTTGTTTATTGTTATAGCAAAAGCCACAGCCAAAGGCAGTTGTCTTCTACGCATTTTAAAAGGCAATCTAGTGTCTGATGGTGTTATCAACAATCTAGGAATGTCTACTGTCTTCCCAACCTGTTCTCCAGTAATGATTCTAGCCTGAACCATAAAATCCATTAGCTGAGTGATATGCAGCCTGGTTCCATTCATTAATCCTTGAGTAAGAGCAATATTCCTTAGAACTATAATAAGACAACCAACCTTGAATCTAAGACTATGGTTTGACAAACCAGACATCTTAATAGTGTTTAGAAAATCAGGACCAAGAGCTTCTTCATTAAGTGAGATTTTATCCATTGGATCAATACTATCTGCACTGATGTAGATCTTTTCCTCACCTATGATATCAACATAGTTAATTAGAGCAACAACCAAAATCAAATACTCTTCTTGTTAGCTAAGAATAAAAATAGATTTTTATTACCATCAAGTTTATCCAACATGTAATCATCTATCATGTTGACATTTTCATTAGTAGGACATAAAATAGCTCTTTCTTAGAAAAATTTTGGCTCTTTTTTCTCTTGTAGTGAAGCATAATTCCCATACACAGCTTTGCTTATGGCTTCTATAGGATCATCAGAGTTGGTAATCAAAAATCTTCTGGAATGTCGATCTCAGCTCCCCCATCGTTAGGCTCAGAAACTTCACCTTCACCAACCCTTTAAAATCCAGTCAGAGAACTCCTTCAGGTCCTTAGCCTCTTCGATTGTCCGATCACCAGACAATAACCGCATGTTCTTTGTGAGTTTGAAAACCTTACATTGGTCCCAAAGATAAGAAGAATTCAATGAGGCTAAAACAATTTCAGCCCTACCAACTCCATTTATCACGGGTAAAACATGTCTAAAATCACCTCCAACCACAACTACCTTTCACCAAAAGGGGTTTATTCTATGCTTCCCACATATATCAGACATGTGTCTATATAGAGCTTCAAAACAATATTTGCTCATTATAGGCACCTCATCCCATATAACAAGTGATGCCTCTTTTACTAAATTAGCTTTATCTGATCCATGAGCCATTGTACGCGAAGAAAACTCATCAGGGCTAAGTGGTATCCCAAACCTCGAATGAGCAGTCCTACCACCTTGTAACAACAAAGAGGCGATTCCACTTGAGGCAACATTGTGAACAATATCTCCCTTAGATCTTATAGCTGCGGATATTAATTTCTAAAGGAAAGTTTTTCCAGTACCACCAAATCCATAAACAAAGACATACCCCCTCTTCCTTCAGTCACAACATCCAAAATTTCATCATATATTTTCCTTTGTTCATCCGTCATCTTCGGAACATCTCTATGAAGATTTTCTAACAATGCTTGACGTGAATAAATGTGCTCATCTAGTATCAGAACATTTTCTTTTGTACTGTCTATTTCTGAAAGTTGTGGCATAGAAGGAAATTGATCAAGAGAAGTCCCATTGTGTCTCAAATGCTTTTGAATCTCTTGTAAGGCAAACTTCTTTTTCTCCTCATCACTTAACAGAAGTTCTAAAAAACCAAAGAAAAAGTAGATGGATGTTAATAGATGAAACAAATATATATGATGACAATAATAGTGTCAAAATGCCACAATTTTATTCTATAATAAAGCTTAGTTGATATATCACTGACTAATTTATATCAGATTACCTATATGATATTAGAAAATTACGAACTTGGTCTATTGAAATACTTTCGATGACTATGCTCAATATCTTCAGATAAAATATGCCATCTACTTTTTCATACTGTCTCTGGCATAGATAAGCTATTATTAATCAGCATTATAACAAACACATGTCGTAGATCATTTCCACAGCTGTGTTGACTTCTCCTCAATATATCCTCAATGTACTCCTTATCATCATTTAATATCTCACGAGCAAAACATGGTTCTTTGTAGACAGGATAAAGAACACCTTCAAAATTTTGTATGTCATCATAACAGGTAAAACCTTTGACAACGTTTAACAACACACGTAGACAATAAGCATCTTCTTGCTTACCGGGAGCATAGTTAATCCTTCCAATGAGAAATCTTCTTTTTCGCCTATGAAATTTTTTCACCTTCTTATCATAGTAAAATAGTTGGAAATTTGGGCATAAGTGACCGTTCTTGCGAGAGCATCAATTTTACACAGCTCAAACCATGCTAAAAACATAGTATTCTCAATGAGTTTCCGTTTAACCACAGCGTCCATCTTATCTTTAACTCTGAAAATAAATGTTTTTTTTTCCGGGTAGATGGAAAATGAGCTTTTCAACAGCTGTGGATCGATAATGAATGGAAACTGGAAAACTCTCCAACCGTCTCTGATTCTTCGTTTTATTAGGGATTTCCGCAGATATTATCTTATTAATGTCTTCTATTGTGGGAATCTTGAACGTAGGATGCATGAATAGCAAAATATGTCCACGTTTCTGAAACCCAATTGTGTACATCGCTGTAGTAGTAAAAAAAATATTGGTTAGTGTATATAACAAAATCCCCTATATATTAAAAGAGATCTCGCTTTAATGAATTTTGCTTACGTGTCATTCATAGATGCAATGTAGAATTAATTCTCTTAATTTGATTGGTTGTTGGTATTTGAATTTTTATTTATTTAATTAAAGTTTTTTAAAACGAAACTAATCCTAGAATTACCTAATCTAATATATATTACCAAATAAACAATTAACCATCTTAAATACATAGGATTAATAGAATTTGTTTATAGAAAAAATTAAATATCATATATTCCATTATAAAAATTTAGAATATACATATAAATACATATTATATCATAGAAATAAGTATATAAACGATTTTAAATTTTTTTCTATTAATATTAGATAAAAAATCATACATTACAGAAAACTAATAATATTTCTATACTCACTATATATATGTATTCTTAAAATATGTTCAATAAATGCAAAACAATCAAATGTAAAAATTTTAAAAAATCTATCATTTTCCAGAGATAAATGTCGATATTTGAGTTATCACTTTCAAAAATTATTTATGTATTTTTATATTTAAAACAGAAAATTATATGGTATGTCATTTTTAAAAATATGAATAAATGAAAAAGTTTATTATAATATAAAATTACAAAAAATCGAAAAATTATATTAATACAAGACTAGAGTTAATATTCTATTCATATAATTCATATAGCTTTAAGTACAACAAAATTGGCATGTTTATTTTTAATAACAAAAAAAGAGACATAAATAAAAACTTGAGTGAATAATAATAAAACCTTTTGTTGCATTCTTCGTTATTTTGTATTTGTACATACATAATTTTTTATTTGTATACCAAATTATTTTTTACGTATTAATATAATTTTAAATTAATTATTTTTAGGTGTTTATACAATATCCCCTATATATTAAATGAGAAGTTACTTTAGTGATTTCTCATGACGTGGCAATCATACAGACATTCTTAAAAAAAATATTATAATCTTATTGGTCGATTGTTTTATTATTATTATTTTTTTAAAACCACAATACATTAAATGTATTTTGTCGTCGATCTCTTCTTCCATACTCTTTCTTCGATCTCTTTTTCCTGAGATATCTAAAGTCGCCGGTGATTTGCAAGATCATACTGGCTTGGTACAGCTTCGATATCTCAACGCCAGATCCTTCCCTCGCCCTTCTGTATACACTCATGCTGTTTTGATTTATGATTTGGGGATTTGGGTTTTTGGATGTTTTTGAGATCGCACGGTTTTGACTTGAGATCGTTTAATTTGATTTGGGGATTAGGGTCTTTGGATTTAATTGGATTTGGGGAGAACACGCAGCACAACCGCTCGCTCATTAGCTGCTCACTCACTGGTTCCCTTTGTCACTTAGCTCTGGAGCTTGATCTTGCTCATCCTATCAGCGGCATGTATTGTATTAAAAACTCTATGTTATCCCTATTTCAATCTGAAAGCTAGGATTTTTGTTAAACAACTTAACTTAAATTTTTTTACTTTCTCAACTGATTCTGAACTTTATTTGCATCTCTTCAATCTTTATATTACTTGATCAATAAGTAATTTTAGAGACAAGGGCACACTATGAATGCAACAACATCACAAAATCTCGAAGCTTTAGTGTATAATGATGTTCCAGTGAATGTATACATATGGGACATGGACGAGATTCTTATCTTACTTAGATCTCTGTTGAATGGGACCTACGCTGAGTTTTTCAATGGCTCTAAAGATGTTAAAAGAGGTGTTGAGATTGGTGAGATGTGGGAGAAACACATACTTAAAATTCTTCTATGAGTAAGTAAGTTCCTTTGTGTTCACAAAACTTATTCAAACCAGACACTAAAACATTAGTGCTTGTGTGGTTTTTGTTGTAGATTGATGATTGTAATGAGCTGTTTATTGATTCATTGAGGGAGTATGATGATGGCAAGGATCTTTTAGTTTGGTTTAGTCTGTAGAGTTCTGTTTTGTTAGATCTTGTTTGTGTAACTTTGTTGATATTAACCTAATTAGGTGTTGATTTCAAGATGAAACAATTGACAGTAGGAGACAAAAGACTGAAACTCACAATCTGGGACACAGGTGGGTGATTCTGCACTTAAGATTATACAAGTTTATTTATGTTATTTCATAAGGGAACTAATGTAACATTGTCAGTTTTCTTCTTGTAGCTGGACAAGAACGGTTTAGAACACTGACTAGCTCTTAGTACAGAGGTGCCCAAGGAATCATTCTTGGTAATGTAACATCTTATCATTCAGTTACAGAAAACTAAAGAGATATTCCTGTCTATGAATTGTTTAGTTAATGTTTCTTGGTGATTGTAGTTTATGATGTGACGAGAAGAGAGACATTTACCAACTTAGTAGATGTGTGGAGTAAGGAGATTGAGCTTTATTCCACTAATCAAGATTGCGTTACAATGCTTGTTGGGAACAAAGTCGATAGAGTAAGTTGCAATATAAATTACAAAACTTAAAATGGTTTGTTTATTCGCTGGTTGTCTTTGATGAAACACATATTATGATTACAGGAATCTGAGAGAGGAGTTAGCAGAGAAGAAGGGATTGCGCTAGCGAAAGAGGTCAAGTGTATGTTTCTTGATTTTAGTGCTAGAACTCGAAAAAACGTAGAGCAGTGTTTCGAGTAGCTGGCTTTGAAGATAAAGATCCATGGTTTGTGAAAAAAAAATTGTTCAGAGGTTTGCCCGCAATTTTGTGGGTAGTTATATTATATGAAAAATACATATTATGTTTACACTATTATAATTTTGAACAATAATTAGAAATACGAAAATTTTAATTTTAGTTTTAATTTCAAATAGTTACACAAATAATTAAAAAAATTTCAGTATATACTTTTCGAAGATCTATGAGATTTAAAATAGTTCAACAACATAAAATTTAGTCACTAAAAATATTTCTTTTACAGAAAATCTATGAGATCTATGGAAATCAATGAATTCACTATTGAAAGATTTAAAATAGTTTTACTTTTCGAAGATCTATGAGATCTATGGAAATCAATGAATTCACTATTGAAAGATTTACAATAGTTTTACTTTTCGAAGATCTATGAGATCTATGGAAATCAATGAATTCACTATTGAAAGTTTGTTTCCATCAAAATCCACTTCAACCAATATCACAATATGTTTTCATACCCGCACAGGGTGCGGGCCAGTCACCTAGTAGGCTATTAAAATTGAACACTAACCATGAACAGAAAAAGAAACTAATGCATAACCTTACATGAAACTGTTTTCCCAAGAATGTGCTTTCTCGATAAATCATCCATCAATGACTCGAGTTTCATTTTGAAGAACCTAGAAACAATCTCTGATCTATCCTCTGCTTTTAATTTCCTTTTCTCTTTCTCTAGAAATCTGGTGATCTCTGGCCATTTAGGATTGCATGTAAAAGTGATGAACAAATCTGGAAATCCAAAATGCTTACAAATGGTCATAGTATCCAAATAATTGTTCTTCATATATCGCGGACCACCAGTGAAAGTGGCTGGTATTTAAACTCTGTCCCTTAGTCATTCATATCGATTTTCCCTTTACTCTCAGACTGCTTAATAGAGTCATAACTATCTGATCGCAAAGTAGCTTTAGATATCGTAGATGATTAGACTCAATAGTTGTGTAGCCATCCACCAAAAAATTCTGAAATAGACATCTTGAAAACATGATGCTATACGACTCATTCTTACGTTCGTGAAGATGATAGGCAGAAAATTGCCTCATACTAATTGTATGCTTCTTCTGTTTTTTAGTAGCGTCGCTTACACCTTTCTTAATCCCAAGCGTAAAACCATCTTCTCCATACGGAAATAATAAAGGGCACTGCAATGCTAGATATGAGGCATGTATCTCATTGATTATCTTAAGTTTTCTTTATTGTAGCTGAAGCACTATATCCCTTTTATCCATATCAAGATTAAAATCTCCAGGAACTAAAGCAGCAACTTCAGATGTTGTTGGTGTGTTATATGTTCTGCAATCCTTAAGAAGATCACTAATAATCCTCATATGAAAAGCCTCGTCTGAATTTGTATTAAACCGTTCCCCAGCTGATCTGAACTGTTTAAGATACGGATTGACTTCATTTAACATCTTCATCAAAACCTCAACTATTTTGGTCCTCAATTTATCCTTCTTCTTGCCTTCATAACTCTTTTTACCTTGGATGCAAAACAAACAAATACGTAAGTAAAAATATATTTTCACTTATTGGCATTATCAAACTGTGTATGTACGTTGAGGCACACAGGAATTCAAAAACCAAGTTATATCCTAATTAGTAAACACAGTGAAACCAGCTCTTT
Organism: Eruca vesicaria subsp. sativa; assembly: GCA_932364175.1. Classification (NCBI taxonomy): domain Eukaryota; kingdom Viridiplantae; phylum Streptophyta; class Magnoliopsida; order Brassicales; family Brassicaceae; genus Eruca; species Eruca vesicaria. The sequence continues at coordinate 98,688 of CAKOAT010486266.1, forward strand.
AGCAAAACAAAAAAAAATAATTTATATCAAATATGAGATGATCTGTTCTTATTATATATTCTTTTTTATCTCTTAATAAATTTTAATATATATTACCTTAAGCAAGTTTCTCTGTTCTCAGTTTCATTTTGAGTATCACAGATGTATAGCTGTCCAAATTTGGCTTTGTTTCCATCTGGTGGTCGCAAACTACCCATTAGATAGTAAATTTCTCCATGAAATTGAAACATCTTTGGACCTTTCCCTTTTCTTACACATTTTTCCATTTTCCCACCAAGCGAAGTAAATGAGAAGATCACGTTATAAGATCTGATGTTGTTCTGAAAATGCTTACTTAACTGATCATCTCCTTCCAACAATTTTTTTAGTACTGTTGGTGGATCTTTTAATTGAGGCAGTTGGACTTGACCTTGTCCACAACAGAGTGTAAAAGAAGGATTTTTGGAGTTTTTACGTTTGTTCATTCTTTCGCCATACCACATAATAGCACCACTGTGAAAACATGTACATAATGGATCACTTTCATCTATATAAGCTGTACAGTTAACCACAACAAAAATAAATGACCAGTTTGAGTTTTATACCAATGAAGATCGTATGTATATGTAAACAAAGTTAGAGCTTTACCATCCTCTTTGGTATGACTTTGGTTTTCGAATAATTTTTGCACGTGTTGGATTCATTGCTGAAATAAAATCTATTTTATTTTCCTTAATCTGGAGTGCGAGTTCTGGCTCAACACAATAATCAAACTGCATATCTTCAGTTTCAGAATCAGTATTGTCCAAGTCACTACAGTCGAACTCAATAGAATCTTCAATTTCTTCTATTTACACCTGCATGGGTCAACAATTTTTAAATGAAATCAGTACGGGTCAACAAAAATCCTTGAAATGTTTCTATATATAGATCATCTATTTACCTTCAAAATCAATATTGTAGTCAAGTTCTCCTTCTTCGTCGTCACTGTCATGATCATTGATGGAAGGATTGAAAGTTTTTGATGGTGTAGACTCCTTTTCTGTTGCTAACAGATGAGCTATATTTGTAATGTCATTTAAAACCTTTGTAGGATTTTTTCTTCGTTTCTTTAAGATGTCGATATTTGAACCCAATGCTTCTACATTGTTTCCATCTCTCGCTATCAAGGCAAAAAAAAAAACGCCAGTTAGACTTTTACAAGATGTAAGTGAGAAAATGACTATAAATAATAATAATAATTAGAGAAAATTACTAGAATGTTATAAAAAAGTTGGTTTATTACTAGAGTGTTATACATCTTTTAAAAATTACTAGAATGTTTGTACACTCATAGTAAATGATAATAAGGACCTTTGGTTAGTTGTAATTTTTATTGAAATTATTTTTAAACGTTAATTCCACATCATTAATTAATTATCCACATCAGCAATAGAGAACAACCAACTGTTTTTTAATTACATAAACGTTGAAAAAAAAAACACAACAACACAACACAACTTCGTTGAAGAACTAAAAGAACTTTAACCGCCTCTTCCTAGAAATCGTCGTCACCATTGTGTTTACTCCTTTTTCCTTGAACTAACTCTTTATCTTGTCTTCTCCGATATCTTCTTCCCCGAAATCGTCATCTCCAATCGTTTCTACGAAATATTCTTTGCTGCAATTGCCCGAAATCATCTTCTCTGCTGCGTTTTTCGAGTTTGTGGCTGAGTTTTAATTTATGTTGTGGCTGAGTTATTTTTCTTTTACGGCTGGTTTATATATGCTGTTTTGGCTGAATTAGTTCCCGCCAATCTCTAAAAACCTAGCTATAAGAAGTGTGCATTCCGTTGATAAAAGGCAAATACATTCAAAAACATTCGAATCGGCATTTGTGGGATGTATTTATTTAAGTTGTTTGTGATTTGATATCCATATTTGGATAATCTATTTTTTCAGATCTGAGTGAAAGAGAAGATTGAACAAGAAGAGAATGGAGGAGACGGAAAGAAGTGAGGGATTCAGTAAGGACGACACAGAGGAGTTCAATGAAGCTTGGATACATGGACGAGTTATCACCGGAATGGTGCAGAAAACCTGTATTTTTGGTTTTGTATGTAAGAAACATAATCACCCGTGTATTTTGTGTTTGACTTATGCTATATTTACACTACTCGGTTGTGTCGTTTATATATCTCAGACGTGTTGCTTACATAACTCAGCCATACCTCAAACGTACCCTAAAGTCATAAAATGTTTAGATAACTTAGCCGTATCGGTTATATAAATTAGACATACCTCAAACATACCCTAAAGTTGGAAAACTGAATTCAAGTATTTTAAAAAGTTATATTGAACATCATCTTATCAATATCAAGTGAATATATATAAACTGAATGTGTATAGTTTCTTGAATTTCAAATTAAGACTTTAACTTGATCTTGAGATATATGTTCTCTTACAATCACTTATACAATTCTTACTTACACGACTCTAACATAATCTTTTCTTAAATCCAAACCTCAAATCATAAACTATAGAATTATAAAGTTATAAAACTTTTATCTTTGGACATTAAATCCAATATTTTCATTATTTCAAGTTTAGGTTAATATTTTAGAGTTAAACTGAAACAATCTTTTTTTTAAATTAATCTTTAAAAAGGGTATTGGTAGCATATTGTGATAGCAGTGTTTTCAGAATTGCTATGAAAAAACCCCTTTTCATTTTGGTTTATATTGATAGCAGTTAATAAACGCTATAATGGAAAATTAGTGAGCGGGAAAAGAAAAACACTAATACCGCCAATACTTAGGTAAAAATTAGACAAGTGCCAAGACAATTTTTTTATTTTTTTCGATAGCACATTATGATAACTTTGTCTTGAAAACTGTTATGAAAAAATTAACTTATATTCTTTGAAACCCTAAACCCTAAACATGTTTTAAACCCTAAATATAAACCTTAAAACTCTATTTTTCATACTATAACCAGAAATCATAAATTTCCTCGTAAAAGGCACGTAAATTCTCCTAGTAAAAGCCTCGAAACATTATCCTCGTAAAGTCGTCGTAAGTCTTTTCCTCGTAAAAGCGTTGTAATGGGTTACGAGGAATTTACTTTGATATGGTTTTTTCCTATTAAAAAATAATAATTAAAATAAATCTAAAAAATATATTATTAAAAAATTTAAAAACCAAATTATAAATAAAAAATGAAATAACTAAATATTTTATAAATAACTAAATATTTAAGTTTTAAATTCATAATACAATAAAAAAGAAAAAAAAATAAACTACGGATGGTGCTCCCTAAATTGACGAACGAAGTCGTCATCCCGGCTCGCCAACTCCTCCTCGTCCATGTTGGTCGTCGGTTGTGACTGTGACAGTGCGTGTGGAAGCCTTAGGTTTTCCCATCTGACACGCAACACCTCCGCCAATTGCGGGTTTCCAACCGCCATAATGTCCTGGATATCGGAGAGAGAACTCACATGAGCTTGCGTCGCCTGCAACTCCGAGCGCACCTGAGTAGTGACATCGTGTTGTTCCTGAGCATAAGACGATGTCGCTGTGGGGACCTCGTTACTGGAACCAATCCCGACGATACATCCCTTTTTCCTAGGGGCGACCTTTAAATAAAAGATTAATAGTTAGTTAACGTTAAAAATAAATTAAATAAATAATAAAAATTAATAAGAAAACAAATTATTTACCTCCTCGTAAATCATATCCACTTCAGGAGTGGATAATATGATGGGTGTCGTAGACAGCTGAGTCAGCTATGTCTGGCGGTGGTCAACCCGAGCAACAACCTCATTGTAGATTCGCTCGGATCTAGGATCTACAAAATTCACAGCCTTGTTCCTAGGTCCTCTCGTAAAGCTCTTTCAGAGATGAAAGAACTTCTGTCTCTTTAGTCTAAAAAAAAATTTTAAAATTAATTATTAATTAGGAATATATAAATAGAGTAAAAAATAATAATTATTTATTAAAATATTAATTTACCATGTCTAGACGGATTCCCGAGTAAGGTTTTCAACCCCCGTTTTGAAGCATCTTCGTGTTGCCATGCTCGTCTTTTGTCATGCGGTTCTCGGAGTTTGTATTGGAGGTTTTGATCGAGTCTGGCAACCCCCAATATCTGATGAAGCTATCCCACACCGAATATTTGAGGCAATCGAATTTCCCCTCCTCGTAACCATCCACCTGAAAAAAAAATATTTTTAAAATTATTTGAAGTCAATGATATAAAACTATATAAAATTGATAAATCCACCTGAAAATCGCTCTTCCAGTTGTAGACCATGTCGAGCAATCGCTGTTTGCACTTCGCCTCAAACTCCTTCTTCACCCGCTGGTGAATCCTTATGGACCAACGATATTTTTGATGTATCCAGAAAATATTAGATTAATAATTATTAATTAGTTCAATAATATTAAAATTTTTAAATAAATTAAAAATAAATTAAGTTTATTAATGACTTACGGCGAACGATTTGAACCACGTCTTTTTCGTGTGGCTGGCCGTCTTTTTCTAGTTTGGATCTGGATCGGGGAAGTATCCCTTGATACAATCGGTGACGCTCTGAGCGACACATCCGTCAACATTAAACCTGAACAAAAATCTCTGAAGTGGTGGATAAAACCGGGGAACGGAAGAACCGAGAACTGAAGAAAATCTCTGAGAATACTGAAAGTCGGGAACAATGTCATCCGGAATCGAAGAACCGGGAGCTGAAGAAGACGATGCGCCTATATGAGGACCAGGCTCACGACCGAACATATCTCTCTAATGACTCCCGGCAGGAGGCGGCCTCGTCTTACCCTTAAGCTTGTTATGTCTAACCATCTAAAGTTTAAAAATAAAAATAAAACATAAGTATGCTAGTATCATTTAAAAACACTTAAAAAATATAAACCAACCTAATCTAAATTCCCTAAACTAATCATCTAATATAAATTCCCTAAAATAACCACCTAATCTAAATTCCGTAATCTAATCACTTAACTAGGAATTAGAGATTACCTTTAGATGAATATGAGAGAAGATTGCTACAAATGAGGGAAATCAGATGGCTCGACTTATATAGGGAATTTGATTTCCTCGTAAATTCCTCGTAATTTTATGAGGAAATAGTGAGTCCCTTGTTTTTCTTTACGAGGAAATAGCGAGTCCCGCGTAAAGTCCTAGTAATTCTGTTACGTGGACTTTACGAGGAAACTTCCTACGTGGACTTTACGAGAAAATGGCGAGTCCCGCGTTTTCTTTTACTAGGGTTTTACGAGGAAAGGTTTTGTAAATCCCTAAATTCGAAACCCCAAACACCAAACCACAACTTCCTTAACTTATAACCTCTTCTACAACCAAACTCCAAACCTCTTCTACACTTAAACCCCAAATCACAATTCCTCATATGAAACATCATCATTGCCAACTCAAATTCAAATTCATTTTTGTGATTAAACAAACTTAAAACATACAAAATTCAAATTCATTTTTGTGATTAAACAAACTTATAAAGCATACAAAATTCATTTGGATACATTCTCGGAATCTGTAGAAACATCACATTTTCGTAAAACTCGTCCTCAACTTCTTCGTCCGTTGAGTGATCAGGAACATCTTCGTATTCACGATTATGCGGATCAATGAGTAGGAAGTCATCAATTTATGTTTCAGGTTCTTCGATTTCATTGGTGTTTTCTTCTTGTAATGGTGGTTCTTCTCCAGCGATTATTCGTCCTCGAGGTGTAACTTTGTTAATAGCGAACCAGTTTATTGTCGAGGTAGTAATCCGAGGATATGGAATGAAGCAAACTTAATCCGCTTGGGAAGCTAATATGAAAGGCTCAAATTTGTTGTACCTGCAAAAATAAAGACAACGTAGAAATTAGTCATTCAGAACATGTATGTCGATAAAAGAATTTGTTGTACCTTCGTTCACCATTGACATCAACTACACTGTTCTTGTTAATCCGAACACCTCTGTTGACGATGGGGTCGTACCACTCACACTTGAAGATAATGCATTTCAGATTCATACCTAGGAATTGAACTTCATAAATCTCTTGCAAGATCACGTAGAAATTTGTTTCGCCTTTCACACATATTCCATAATTACTTGTCGTCCGGTGTCTACCATAGTCATATGTATGAAACGTATAGCCTGAGGTGAAATACATCGATGATGTAGTGACCTTTGCAACTGGACCTTGAAGTAATTTGCGAAACCATGCGGAATAATCAGGATCGTCATAGTCAATCTACAAAAAATTAATAGAACTAGACATTAGACTTTTTATGTGGTAATTTATGTATAAAATTTAAGTTATAATACATGTTTCCTCAACCACTTGATAAAGTGTTGATCTTTCCTTTTGTCTAACTCAGTTGTCGATATACCAGGGATTGCTTCTTCGACTTGAGTCACAAATTGGCTGTAAAATTATGTTATGTTATTTAATCAATTGAATATATATATAAAGGTGTGCACTATGGACGTCTTCATCACTCGACCACCAAACCTCTTTCAATTTCCACCAATTGCCCAATTTGACAAAAGATGTCTGAACATCTTCTTCAATATATGTCAGCACAACACCACCATCATCATATCTTCTTGGAGCTTGTTTCCTTGTACGTACTTTCGGTTCAAAGTAGTACGATGTAAAATGTGATGTTTCTTCAGTCAAACTTCCCGCAACAATAGAACCTTCAACTTTTGCTAGGTTTTTGGCTTTTCCTTTCAAAGTTTTCACGGCCCTTTCATACTGATACATCCATCCATAATGCACAGGTCCACGAAGTAATGCCTCATACGGGAGGTGGACAACTAGGTGTTCCATGACGTCAAAATAAGCAGGCGGAAATAGTTTCTCCAAGTTGCACGTTAAGATGGGGATGTTTTCATGAAGTTGTTGGCAAACTTCCTCATTAAGAGTGCGGGTGCTCAGATCCCTAAAAAATGCTCCAATTCCTAATATATTACAAAAACAAAAATTAAACACATTATTGTTTGCATCGTATTATATTAATCACCTGAAAGTGCTTCATTTACTTTTGCAGGTAGTAGCTCCGCAAATGCAAATGGAAGTAGTCGCTGCATAAGGATATGACAATCATGGCTCTTCATCCCGGAGAACTTTTTTCCTTTCTCAAGACATCTTGAGAGATTTGAAACATACCCATTAGGGAACTTCACTTCTGAAGCCACCTAATTGAACAACGCAGACTTTTTTTCTGATGACAGTCTGAATATCGGAACTGGAACTTGCCCATTGCTTTTTATATGTAGCTCACTTCTTGAGCAGATATCGGGTAAGTCCAACCTCGATTTTACGTTGTCTTTTGTCTTCCCTGGGACATTCAATATAGTGTTCATGATGTTCTAAAAAATACTTCTTTATATGCATTACATCGAGGTTGTGGCGCAAAACAAGATCTTTCCAATATGGCAATTCCCAAAATATACTCTTCTTGTGTCAATTGTGCTGAACACCATACGAATCAGACATATTACTGGGAACATGTCAATTCCCACCACGAGGAACTGTTTCTAGACCACCGTAGTAATCGATTTGCGCTTCGATTTGTTCTCCAGTTAAATATGGAGGAAGAGTGTCTCTGACAACCCTTTTGTGCCTGAACATGTCTTGTTTCTTTAGTATGGGTGGTAAACGGGAAGAAATCGACGGTGACAATCAAACCAACTAGTCTTTCTACCATTCTTCAACTGAAACGCATATGTCATTCCATTACAATAGGGACAAGCTAATCTCCCATGTCTAGTCCATCCAGACAGCATTCCATATGTAGGAAAGTCACTCATGGTCCACAAAAGCATCGCTCGCATCGTAAAATTTGTTTTCGTTGAACAATCATATGTCCTCACCCCTGTTGACCACAAATCTTTCAACTCTTTTATTAGTGGTTGTAGAAAAAACGTCGAGAGATCTTTTAGGATACTTTGGACCAGGTATTAATATGGTCAAGAATAGAAACTCTCGTCGCATGCACATCTCCGGTGGCAGGTTATACGGTGTAAGAAAGACTAGCCACAATGAATATTGTCTCCCTGACATTCCAAATGTACTAAATCCATCAGTGCATAATCCAAGATACACATTCCGGCAATTGCTAGCAAAATGTGGATGTACTTTGTTAAAATGTTTCCAAGCTCTTGCATCTGATGGATGATACATCTCTCCATCCGTCTGAGTTTGCTCGGCATGTCATCTCATCCCTCCAACAGTCTCCTCAGTTTGGTATAATCTTTTCAATCTGTCTGTGATTGGTAGGTACCACATTCTTTGGTACGGTACCCTATTACACCCTCATCCTTTTGGTTTGGATCGTGGCTTCTTACAAAATCGACATTCTTCTAATTTCTCATCATCTCCCCAGTAAATTACGCAGTTGTCGATGCAAACGTCTATCATCTCCGAGGGCAACCCAAGACTATATACCAATTTATGTATCTCATAATAAGATTCAGCAGACAGATTCTCTTCTGGTAAATACCCTTTAAACAAGTCTGTCCAAGCATCCATACAATTTTCAGGTATATTGTGATCGGTTTTAATAATCATCATTCTAGCAGCCAACGACAATTTAGAAAGACCTTCTCTACAACTACTGTAAATTGGCTCATTCGCAGCTTCTAACCTTTCATATAACTTTTTGTATCTAAGTTGGGTTCTTCAACTTCATGATCATCACGAGTTACAAATGCATCACCTACCATACCATGAACCCTATCACAATCTACCATTTGTTCCTCCTGGTGATAGCTATTTTCATTATTCAAATGATCAACCGGTTCAACCTGAAAATTGCTATTGCTACTGCTAGCTTCATTCCTACAACTAGCATCTTCTCCATGTTGAAACCTCTATTCATTAAATGCTTCCAAACATTTTCACAAGGGCCTAATTTTGTATTGCAGCATTTCCGACAAGGACAGAACATCTTACCACTTTCATGCATGAGGTGGTGTAGAATCTGCTTGCTGCATAGACTTCTCCAACCCTTCGACAATTTCTTTCATCACTCTCCCCTTATTATCTGTGTTTGAATACATCACTTCCGCAACTCGAAAATATTTTCAGGACCGAACATTTTTTTTTTCTTTGATCAAGCTTAAAGCTGACTTTTTTTGGTGTGTTTGAAATGAATCACAAATTGTGGTATTTATAGAAATTTTCAAATCTGGTATAAGTGAAAATTTACTAGGAACTTGCAAGGACAAATAGGTACAAAACACGTTTTAGATTTAAAATAGAAATTTTCTAGTAAGTTCCTCGCTAGTTAGAAGTAAAAGAACATTTTCTTCTAATTCGTAGTAATGTTTTACGTCGACTTTACGAGGAAAAAAAATAAATAATGTAGTTTCGTCGCTAAAGCACAGTAAATGGTTTCCTCGTAAAACCGACGTAAAGCTTTACTACGAAATTACAAGGAAATGGCTTTCGCCACGTAGTTTCCTCGTAATTTTACTACGGCCTTACGAGGAAACATTTTTCTCGTTTATTTACGAGGAAATTACTTTGCTTCTTTCTTTCCTCGTAACGTCGTAGTAATTTTGTCATAAATTTACGAGGAAATAGTTTCCTAGTAAAATTCCCAAGTAAATTCGGAGTTTTCTTGTAGTGACACCTTATACTCCAAATCATAGATAAAACATTCATACGAAGTTTAACACCCTTATTGTTCATGCTTTAGTTCCAAATCTTAAATTAAAACTCAAATTTTAGTTATTTACGAAATAAGATTTCAAAATCTTCAAACTAACTCTTAACATTACACTTCAAACTCTAAACTCTACATATAAAATTCTCTACTTAAACCTTTTTTTTTAAACATAGCTCTACACTCAAATTTTTAAATAATACAAATCTAAGACCAAACACCATTATTTTACTCAAAACACTTTATCATAAATATTAATCTTAAAATTTCAATTACTTTATATTTGTTCAAAATTTATACTACTTTAAATTTAACAAAAAGTAGAAAGATAAAATTATCATTTTGTCAATTAGATCTATATAAACCACAAAATAAAACCTAACTATTAAATATACTAAACATATAAACTACATTAAAATTCTAAACAAAATCTATATAAAAATATTTAAATAAAACAAAACTTCTGACCGATCAGAAACATATACAAGGATAACCTTTATGAGCTGTTGGATTAGCCTAAATCTAAGGGTGCAGATTTTTCTTTTTATTTTATTTTCTTCTCTCTCTGCCGATGCCCACAGATCTTCTTCTCTTTCTTTTCTCTCTTTTTCTTTTGTAGGAATGTGCTCATGTTCTCTTCATCTTCTTCTTTCTCTTCACTCTCGTTTCTCTCATATCTCCTATCTCTCTCTAGATTGTAAGTTTACTATCCTCTTCTTCTTTCTCTGCTCCTGTTCTCTTCATTCTTTTTGTTTTATTTTTTCAGATTTGGTCAGCAAAGAACATATGAAGAAGATAATTGTTTGAACCGAAAATATGGTGTATTTGTCGAATTCATAACAATAAAATATTTAAGAATTGGATCTTTAAATTCTTGAGGCTTAGGAGAAATCAAACATAGAAATCAAATGAGAATAGAACATCAAGGAGATTTTGTTGATAATAGATTCATTACATTGAGAGATTACAAGTGTAAAGTGAATCTATAAATCTCTAAGAAATGTTTGTGATCTAAAAGAGTGAAAAAGAAGCCCCTAAACAAAGAAGGGTTGCCTCTTTATTTATAGGAGAATGAGGTTTAGGGTTTCCCATGTAAATGGGCCTAATTCATTGTCTAATGGGCCTTGAGGATGGTGTAAATCCACCCCCAACAGTAAGTCCCCCCAAGTTCATAGAGAGAATGAAATCGATCTCGGTGGAGTTTACGAATAGGGTTTATGACAATGAATTAGGCACATTCATACCTGTGACGATTTAGGCGAATTTACTTTGAACTTGTGCCTAGTAAAAGGCGAGTTTGCTTTGAACTCGTGCTTAGTGAAAGACGAGTTTACTAGACTCATGCTGAGACAAAGGCGAGTTTACTGAGAACCCGCGCCTAGTAGAATGGGAGTTTATGTAAACTCATGCCTAGTCAAAGACAAGTTTTTGTAAACTCATGTCTAAACAATAAGCGAGTCACTCACAAACTCGTGCCTAACTAAAAGAAAATTCTAAGTAAATTTGTGCCTAATATACATGGTTACCAAACTAATGCTGACCCGAAGTCTCGTGTCGAGATCGTTGTAAGTCGAGCAAGTTGCTGGTTTGTATGTTCATCAGGCTATGATGATGTCGAGAAACATGCTGGCTTGTGCCACTTGTACTGCTTCCGATGAACTCGTAGCTGAGAGTCATCCTTCAAAGCACGAGGTTATGATGGTGGCAACCATGTGTTGATTCTCTTTGGCTCAACGATCTAATCAACTATGGTTCACAAAAAGCAAGAGTCTAATCAGATCAAAAGATAAACCAAAGAAATAACCAAGTTATAAATAATTAATAACCAAATGATCAAACATGTTTTTAATGCTCGTGTGTTGCACATGATGATATAATAAATGTCTACTTATTAATATCATACGGCTACCAATCGGCAAAGCAGTAACATGAGATAAATGGACAGCTTAAAGTTGTTTAATTATCTAAACCAAAAAGCCACAATGACTATTGTGACACGTTTGTAATCTAAACGTGATCAAAGCATGATGATTTTAATCAAAGAGCTTATCTTTAGCGTGTAGGAGAAACAAGCGTCCGAGGTGGCTTCTTGGGAAGTGGTTGTCGAGATTGCAATAATGAATCAGACTCTTCTTATCTCCAGTTGCAGAGAATCACGAGTCGTACAATTGAGGTTGCTAAGATTTGATTCACACAGAAGCTTGCTTGATGAAGAAGCTTGTAGTTACCACCATAGAGATACTGATGAACTGTGACAAGACCGTGCGTTACAAATTGATCCTCTCACAATCATTGCCACGATCATAGCGTTCTCTGCCGAGATCGTGTTTGCTACTGTCTGGGAAGCCAAGCTTAACGAACGGTTGGAATGCGTTTTGAGTGGTAAACAATCTTGTGAAGCCGAGCAGGATCATAACGTGGGAGTATTAAGCTGGAGCATGCCTTGCGAGTTGTTGCAGTCTTCACTTTTGCAGAGCAAGTCATGACGAAAAGAAACTACAGACTTTGGGGCTCAATTCAGTAAAAATAAAGCTTTGAAAAACAGAGCTCAAGTCGTTGATAAGCTGTCCTTGATGGAGCTTGAAAGAGTCATCATCTCCACCACACATGTTTCCGAGATTGATAGCTGTGAAACGAGAAGAGACCTTGCCAAGATCAAGTCTTGAGCTTTCCCGAGTTAAAGTTTTCAGCTTTCTAGAGATCAAGTCTTCAGCTTGAAGAGATGGCGAGCTAGTGGTGGGGTGATGAGCTTGTTCTTGCGTTTGAACAATGTGAGTGATGTTACTCTCCCACCTCAGCTCTAGCTTCCCTGAATCCTCTTGTGAAGGCTGTGAAGACCAGACCAAACAGAGAGCCGGTTCATCTTGCTATCCAAACCTGTTCCAGCAACCCAGACGACTCTCTTAGGAGGTGTTCTCACCAACCACGAGCCTGGAACTGAGACTCTTCTTGTCTGGTTCAGAGACGCATCTTTTATGGCTCGGAGACCTTGTCTGGCTTATAGACTCTGTTTTCAAGCATAGCAGAGAGTACAAAGTAGAGGAAAACAAACTTGTGTTCCATCTTCGTGATGTAAGTTCTCTCCATTTCATTCTCAAAATCGATCTGAGAAAGATCAAGTCCTGATCTTTGTCGCAATCTATCAGGATCCAAAGACAATCGTTCCTGTCCAATCGCTACAAGCAAAAGAACAAGATGACGAGCTCGTGACGGGACGCAAGCTTTGAGCCCAAAATCACCCAGCTAGTTATCGGCGTAGATTTTTAGTCGACAAGAGCAGTCACGGAAGAGAAGTCCTAGAGGCTTCGTCGGCGGATTTGGTGGGTATATCCTAAGAGAGCTTCCTCCGGTCTCCCAGAGACCACCGTGGTTTGTTGCAAATCTTCCCCTTTTCCGACTTGACTGGAAGCTCCGTAGATCTAGTTTTTTTTTTTTGGCAGATCTTCGGTCTCCGGTTTTTGTCAAGTTTGATTTGCTATCAAAATAGTTCTCCTTGGTCCCCACCTTCTAGCGCCAACTGTTTGAACCGAAAATGTTGTATTTGTCGAATTCATAACAATAAAAGATTTAAGAATTGGATCTTAAATCCTTGAGGCTTAAGAGAAATCAAACATAGAAATCAAATGAGAAATAGAACATCAAAGAGATTTTATTGATAATAGATTCATTACAAAGAGGGGTTGTCTCTTTATTTATGGGAGAATGAGGTTTAGGGTTTCCCATCTAAATAGGCCTAATTCATTTTCTAATGGATCTTAAGGATGATGTAAATCCACCCCCAAAAATAATGGAGATGACAAAGACTCGCTACTGACGAAGACTCGCTGGTGACAAAGACTCGTCGGTGACAAACGACGGAGTCTCACCAGAGATGAAGCGCATCGGAGCAACCGGACGCAGAGGAACCAGGAGTCTCTCTCTCTCTCTCTCTCCCTCTCTCTCTCTCTCTCTCTCTCTCCCTCTCTTCCAAAGATTGACTTTAATTCCAAACAAATGGAATTTAATTTCTTTTACTTGCGAGACTTTTCTGACCACTGCTAATGAATCTCTTTTGTTGAGAATCCACATTCTCTTTGTTACATCCAGGAAAACTGTAATCACGTTTTCGTTTCATGCTGCTATGCTTGCCAAAGTAATGTTTTTTGGCTAGTTAGTGTAAGAAAGTGAAGCTTTGAGATTGAAGAACAAGAGAGAGATGAGAGAAAAGAGTAAAGAAGGAGAAACTATTTCCTTAGATCTGAAAAAATAACGTTACAAAGAGTTATAAAGAGAGAGAACATTCTTATTCTAGTAACCAAACACACTTGGCTTACTAGAGAAGCTAGAATAAATAACTACTTATTTATTTAATTCAATACTCCCCCTCAAGCTTTGCCATGCCTTATGGTAAAGCTTGTAACCATGAAAACATCCCTCGTTAAAACCTTTTGTATAGAAAAATCCAATGGGACAAAACCACATAAAGAAAAAAGAGTAGATGCTTCATGGCTTAAGGAGATCATGATCTATTAAGGTCTATGAGTCCTAATCTCGGATGAATGAACTCACAGACTTTATTACTTGCTCCTTTGGTAAAGATATCAGCCAACTGGTCTTCACTTCTAGTGTAGCAAGGTAGGATAATCTTCTGCTCCACGGCTTGTCTCACTTTGTGGCAATCCACTTCAATATGCGTTGTCCTTTCATGAAACACTGAGTTTGAAGCAATATGAATGGCTGCCTGGTTATCACAATGCATGGTAATTGGTGTTTATGTTTCTATGCCCAA